>JAQIWO010000128.1:0-20601 GCA_034695405.1 Entomobrya muscorum
CGCATGAAGAGAGAAGCACGGTAGGGATGGAGACAGAGGCGCAACTGCTACTACGTAGAAGTATAAAGCACAACAAACAACAGCTGAGAGTAGACAGACGCAGCTCCTACGTTCGTTATATTTATGATGCCAATAATTTAAAAACTAAACTCGATCGGTTTTGCGGGGCCCCAAATTCTTGGGGCCTGGAGAATGCACTCCATCAAACGCCATTGACGCGGGGCTTCTGAACTTGAGATTTTTCAGTAGGCCATAGTTTTGAAATTTTGCATAATAACTTGTCCAATTAGACTGAAATTTGGCACACACATTCTTTGAACAGTCCTTCTCGGGGTCAAGAAATAAAAAGTCCAATTTTTGAAAACTCTCACCTAGTTGAGGGGCATTTTAAGGGCATTTTAAACTCGTATAAAACCCCATTTTATCAGTGCAGGTTCATGTTGCAACTTTAGTTTTAAATAAAGAAAACATTATATGGTGAATAATCGACTTTATTTTTTAACTCTGGCTCTGTTTTGTTAATTTCTCAAAAAAATTCTCCCGAAGAATGAAGACATGATAAAATGGAATGGATGATGCAACGATGAGCTATGTATGAGCACAAAGAGAATTTTTTATCGTATATCTACTTCATTACGTGCTCACATATGCGATATAAAAAGTTATTAGAAGTCCCATACCATTTAAAAAATATAATAATGTCTGTCATAAATGTTTTATATGAACTCAATTTCTTGCGCAAGACATTATTATCTTAAAGAGGGCAAAGGTAGTGTGCATAGCATTGAACGGGTTGGTTCTCGAAAGGCTTCAGTCTAAAAAAAACCATAAATTTTATCTTTTTTTATCTTTACGTACATTTTTTCAATGAAATATATGCAGGACAGAAGCAACCTTTTCTCAACAATTACAACTGCTGTGGTTTCCTTCGAAAACAAGAACTTTATGAGCAGAAAAAACTCAAAGCCATCAAGAAGATAAAACGCATGATATTATGATGAGCATGATCAATTACAAAGCAGTAGTAAGGATGAATGGACCGTGGTGTTTTTCTTAAATATGGAGGGATGCAAATTGGTTCACATGATATCTAACGTTTACCTCCATGGGGAAATGTTCGAGATGTTTCACATGCTACTTATAAACTCATACCTATGTATGTATAACTATATAGTATTAAATTAAATTCATGATTAAATTTGTAGTAATGCAATATTATTTTTAATCGACAATACATACCTATTCAGTTCATTAATGTATATACATAATATATAGATATAACAAGTAATCATAATTATATTTATTTCATAATCTATCGTAATCATAATCATCTTCGCGATCATATCAAACGTATGAAACATTTTGCTATTTTTCTGTACAATCACTACAATCATATAAAACTTAAATTACACAGTTGCAGTTACACATTACCACACGTAATTAAAATTTCCCACACTGCTTGCGATATTCAAATAAGTGCAAGCAGTGGTATGGAAAAGCATCGGAAGGAAGAGCAGCAGCCAGCAACATTATGTTGGTTTGCAGTCCATTTTGCCTGCCAATTTTTTGAATGCGACGCCCCGTCCTACAGAAATCAAGTTCCAGCATCGTGAAGGGTTTTCGGGATGAAAGGAGCTGCGGAGCATAAAAGATTTTCACATTAAGACATGCTTATACTTGTTTAGTATATTTAAATTAAAACTACATATTATATTAGGATGGTATTCATTCACCGTGCTATTGCAGAACCATGCACCATCTGGAACCTCCCAAGAAACAGGTTCATCTCCCTGAAGTAGCGCTGTCTCTGCTTATTGCTAACGCGTTAAAACATGCAAATTTGTACGCCTGTGTAAACGCTGTCACCATTGTTGATGCTAACGATGGCCGCCGATTCCGTTTCATTTCCATCATATGGAGGTGATCCATCAATAGGTCGCTTCAATAGACTGGGAGCATCAACAGGTTCAATAGGTATTGATGACTGGTTTTGAGGTGGTGTGGATGTGGGAAAAACTGGAGTATGTTCTGACCTTATGAAAGGTGGTAACATGTTTTCACTGCCTCCTACTGCTACATCCGGCGTCGCCCCCGTGGGTAAATTAATTGTTGGGGCTACTGTGATGGTGGAACTCATTGCATTGATTGCTAACGGCTCTGCTGTAGTTGAAGAAATTTCCGATCCTGCGATAGTGGAGGGTGCTGCGGTGGTAGAAAAGAGGAATGAACTCGTATGCGAAGATATATGGGTATTGGAGGAGGAGGACTCGTTGCTGCTTTTGTTTCCAATTGAGCCCGCACCTGTTAGCGTGTTGGATAAATGTGGTGAAAAGGTTGATAACGGTTTAGAAGTGGTTGTTGAGTGAATTGTCAATTCAGTTGGTCTGGAAACTGGGGTCGGTGCTGTGAGAGTAACTGAGGAATTTATGTTTTCTGGTAACGATGAGATGAGTGCTTTGGTTGAGAAGCAAGCTGTGCTGTTGTCGTCTGTTACAACTTGACCGACATTTGTTGGTAACTGTGTGGTAGCCGTGATGGTTTCATTGAAACGTGACCTTTGATTGCCCAGATTTAAAGCTGCAGGGCCACTGTCGATTAACACTGAATGCATTGTTGGGCTATTGGAAGTAGGTGGTAACTTTATTAGTACCAGGTCCTAGCAATGGAGCAGGAGTAGTAAGACGAAAATGCTGATCTGTAATCACATTACTTGTAATTGGCTTGACCGTGGTTAACTCAGTAGACTTGACCGTGGTTATCTCAGTAGGCTTGACTGATGATTCTAAATTGCTAATAACTCTTGTGTCCTTCCGAGCTGGTCTTACAGTGGTGGAAGTTGTTGATGTTTCAGTCTTGTCAGCTGTATTTCAGTCAATCTAAAAATTCAATTCATTAAAGGTACAAGAAAAAAAAACAGCACAGATACAACTCGAGAACCCGAGCTGAATGCGTCATTCCCGACCCCATTCTCATCCCCGATTTCGATGACCCTATTCTCAGCCCCATTCTCGATCACCCCACTCTCAGCCCCGATCTCGATGACCCCACTCTCAGCCCCAATCTCAACGACCCCATTCTCACCCCCATCTTCGATGACCCCAGTCTGGTTGACGCCATTCGCGATTCCATTTTCATCCCAAAAGTGGTGCCTCATCTCAGCGTTAATGTAGGCTGTCATGGGGTCATTTAAGACCTGTTCACGAGTCCGTACCTTAAAGAATGATGTACTCGCTGAGTGGTTTCGATTTGCGACAAACAAATCATACGTAAATTCACACTCATCAATCAGAGATGTCCGCTTGTTGAGCGCCGTTGTAGCTATTGCATAGAACGTCTCGGGGTGATGTTCAGCCAGGAAACAAACCTTTTCATTTGCTCCCATAAGCTTTGGAAGTAACCGAATGACTACATCCAATGATTTCAGATTGTCGCATTCTTCATTGACCTCCGGTGATATTAGAGCGACGAGTGGAAACAAACGTCGTGTGGAAATAAAAGTCAGAATTTGCGTTAGCAACACAGCGTCGAAACTTTCCTGTACATCAAGTAGTATAAAAATTTCAATATTAGCTTTAACGCGATAGCTTAATGTCAATATACATATTCAAAATGAGATTGCGTTCTACCTCCATTGACGCTCGCCACTTCTCTGGGGTACAAAAATAAGTTGGATGATCCTTACTAAGTTGTCCAAAATAGGTTTCCATGAACTCTGTAGTTCGGTCGCCCCAAGCTTGATGATCTAATTACAGATGACCGGAATTTTAGTAAAACTCCTACAATATAAGTAATATTCTGTATAAAATGCATAAAACTTACCCGAAATAGTTGCGTCGGGTCCAGGTTTGGACTCAAGAAGTCCATTCCAGACACTTAGGCTTTCGATAAGAAGCCCAGACGCTGTTTTGTTGACACAACATTCGTTGAGAAAATTCTCATGAATTCGGAAACCAAGGGAATACAACCCATTTTGGATATGCTGAAGAGTCGGATTTTCAGAAATCTTCGTCGGATCCCGATAAGACAAATACGACTTCATGATTTTGCTTTATAAGTAGGTATAAGTTCTCGTTGGTAGGTATAGTTTGTAATTGGTAGCAAATCATTTTCTAATTTAGGTATTAATACTATTTTATTTGTACATATCATAGAGCTAATATTAATTACTAACTAATAAATGGTCACCGCCTTTTGTGGTGTAACAGTTAACACTTTAACAAATGTACTGTAAACAATTACAGTTAAATTTTGCGATGTCGTTTCTGAGAATTTCAGTTCACATTTTAAATTGCCAACGAAAGGGAGATTTATTTCATCCTTGAGTGGAGGCTCATTTATATCAAATACAATGAAGAAACTTCTCTCGAGAAATTCGGAAACGCCGAGGTCAGATTCAGAGTGAATTGATCGTGAGAATTTCTCGTATAATTCTGCATAGTTATTTTTATCCACATCGAATATATATGAATAGTTATGAAGAGGCACATCGTTCACCTTCAGGGTTACCATTGATAAATTATTATGGCTAAAAACAAACGGTGACTTTGAAGGGTCCCCGGTGAGTTGAGTCGCTGGGGCAATGCACAATATCACTTGCTTGGGAAGGCTTTTGTTGTTGTAAATGGTGTCAGATACAAAATCATTGGTGCTGGAAGGAATGTGAAGAAACTTAATCTCGCTCTCATTATATTTATATATTGCAGCGCTGTTTTTGCTGAATAAGGACTTGTGCTGGGAAATTATATCTTCATGGATGGTCACACGTTCCAATTTTAAATAAGCCTCGAGAATTGTTAGTTTATATGGGAATGGGTTTGTTGCTGTTATATTTTCTCCCACAAAGAAGAAGGCCGGCCTACCTCGATGAAAGGTTACCTTAAAGTTAAGGTGTGATGGGAACATTTTAAACTGTTCAAATAATCTTAATCTAGGCGTTCCAAGCAAGTGAAATATTTGAGAGCCTTTCGTAGCATTCATTCGATTCACATAACCTTAGTTTGATACAGAAATAGTTGAGGTCGTATCCAGGTAATAAAGTTCCAACACTAGCTGATTATCCTTTTCAAACTTGCTAGTTGTCAAGTGGTTATGTATATAACTTTTAAGGCCATATGTTGAATCAGGTGGTGAAATGGGGACGTCACATATACTTAACTGTACATTTTCGAATATCGAGTGCAAGGCGTTGGGGGCCAATGTAACCTTATCACTTGCTACAATTGGGTCACCATTTGATTTTGTAATCTTACACTGAAGGTGCAACTTGATGGATTGGGGTCTAACATAGCGGTTCATATCTCCATTATATTCGAAAATTAATGGGGCACATTCATCTTGTAAACTATAAAGGGGAAATATTTTACAAATGTCTTTGGATGCTACTGTCACATTCACGTTGGGCTTTTCAAACAGCATTGTTTCCGTACTGACGGTGGGTGAGCTCTCAGCGAAGAATGTGGGTTCCTGGTCAGTCATTTTGATCGCCTACCAGCTTTTCTCTTACGTGTTGCCTTCTTTGATAATCGTTTTATACTGCCTGATTTCTTTAATTTTCGTCTTCTTTTAACTCTTTTCCGCTTTTTTGTCCGACACTTTTACGAAATACTTTACGTCTTTTTAAAGTTTTTTTCTTTCCACTTCCACTAAAATTCTTTGCTTGGGATAATGGTATATTTACAGCAGTGTGATTTCCCGCAATTGTCGATTTGGGAATATCCATTTTTGTAGCTTTCTTCTCTAGATAACAATTGTTTTTATTACAAATAATCTTTCGATATTTCATGAGTTCTATGCACTCTTAATATGAAATACGAAAAGTGACGGAGCTGTGTTTGGGAGCACTAGTTCTTTTCCGCTTGAATCATTTAAACTGACTCCAATGCTCGAAAACTCTGATTTATATATAGGAATATATTGGGGATTCGCAAATTCAAATGTTAAGAGTTTGTCTAAGTGATTTACGGGAGGATTAAGGACTCTAACATAGGGAAGGATGTTTGTACCAACAAAACTATGTCTTACAATGTCGACACAAACAAATACATGGTTTGTTCTTTGCAACTTTCGTCGATGCAATTCTTCCATAGCCTCTGACTTTTCCACTGCTTGTTTTACACGAAATAATGACCTGGGAAGGTAAAATACATTATCTTGGCCTTGCATAACATAGTCTTTGTCAATTGTAAAATATTCATATAACTTGTTAGGAAGCTTAAAACTGATGATGTCGTTTTGGCTATCTTGTATACGAAAGAGTAACTGTTGATTTCTGTCAATGACTATCACAACTATATCATAACCATTTTCATCAAATGTATCCTGGATTGATTCAACAATATCCGACAATGTGTCCGAATTCGGTTGATTCATACTAAGTTCGTGCTCAGCGTCTCTGTATAAATTAAATTGAATCATCTCATCCTTTGGTAACGACCGAAATGTAGGTTCCCAAATCGGATGACTGGACGTATAAGTACCAGGCGTAAATTCCGTAGCTTCGAATCCTAAAATTACTGCAATTTTTTCATTTAGCACAAATGTAAACTTTTCGTCCTCATCATCGATGTATTTCAATTGAGTGTACACTGATCCACCCGCAAGCACAGTTTGAAATGTTATGTTAAGGTTACGGTCGCTAAATACAAAATTAGCCTCGGCGAAAAATGATGCATATTCACTAACTTCGTTCTTGACACCAATTGGAACGTTCACTCGTTTCGTTATTGTAGCAACATTGTCCTTCATCACATTTGTATCGTAAAATGCGAATGGTTTGGCCTCATTCTCTTGAGGATTTAGCGTATCCATTGTTCCAATAATTGCATTTGGGATTGTCGCTTGATCGTTTTGCGCAATTGAACTTAGGTTGTCGTGCAAAGGTTGATTCTTTTGTGGTTCATAGGAGCAGGATATTAGAGCCATCTTAAAACATCCGTTTAACTGATAAGGAAGGTTGACTACAAAGCTACTGGCACCGTTAAAAGGGTGCATATCTAAATTGTCATTTGAGGAAAGAGTCACGTAAAAACTCTCTGCTTGAAAGCCACAATCGTCCATTCTGAATTCTTTGTTTATACTGACACAGTTATCAGGTCGTCGTCAGTATAGCTTCCAAAAAGTGCATTATTATCACTGTCGCGTAGCTTGTAATATGGCCTTGGCACACTAGTAATAACCTTGTCTATATAAAAGATTTCCCGTGAGAATCTGATCTGCATTTTGTCTGCAAAAGTTAATTTTTTTTCTGAAATTCGCACAGGCTGACCCCTTTTTAAAGGTCGTTTGTTGTATTTGATGGCGGCGATTATTTTATCCTTGTATTTGTTGAACGTTATAATGTCCTGGTTACCTTCATTCACTTGATCAGGGGCAAACTTTGTTACCCTAGAGGGTGTACTATTCATTCGTTTAAGAATCGAATCTATGTGATCGATCCAATTTTTTTTCCCTGTGCTTGCAAAAAGCAATCGAATTCGACCCCGTACTGTTTTGATGGTACGTTCTGCCTCGCTGGCCTTCACAGTGGTGTAAGTGTGATAAAAATTAATTCCATTGTCTTTAAGAACCTTAGAAAACGAAGACAGGAATTCACGACCTGTAAATAACATAAACATGAGGTGAATCATTTTGTTTCTAAACTTAATGCTACGAAGAAATGTGTATACCTCTGTCTCCTGTGATATTGGCACCAGGCTTAATGTTAGCCTGTTTTATGACTGCATTCATTGAACGTGCAGTTTCAGATGCCGTCTTGGTCTTTTGCTTTTTAGCGTACGTCATTTTATTAAACATATCCCGACAAATGAACAGATATCTGGATCAAAACACGCCTATGAGATTAAGTATTATGATGGTATTACATTTAGACCATAAGATTTCATTATTTTGTACCTAAATCCCTTATTATGATAACGAAATTGTTTTAATTCCATTATGTCTATGGCGAACTCGCTTGCTGGAGTGACAGAAATTATTGCACGGCGCGAATATTTACGATGCCTTCTTTTCGTGATGTTGGTCGTATATGCTTCTGTGGAGTGAAGTACTTTTTTTACCCGTTTAGCAGGTTCACCTATCCTTTTGGCGAATTCCTGCAATGATCCAAGCCCGATCGACGGATCAAAATAAAGTTCGATGATTTCTTGATCGGTTTATACCATGGTCTTTACGCCTTCATTGATGGTTTCAAACTGAACAGTCCTTCAAGATTTTATAATTGATTGTACGGCCAGTTACTTACAATATTTTGAACCGACCTTGGACTTCTGTTGTATTCGTAATATGAATAAAAGTTGTACACTCCACACATATTACACACATACCCACTTTCTTCACGCAACGTTTTATTGTAATACGTTAACCGAGTCATGCAACAAAAGCTAGTTTGGTGAGAACCACATTTCTTGCAAGGCTTTCTTAGGAGTTTAGTTTTCTGTTTTTTTATGCGCAAAATATAACACGTCCTTGTTTGTGGACACACTGACCTGAGTCAACACTCTTGCTCGTTGCTGAAATGTATTACAATGAAGGCATATGCGACCAATTGAGTCTTGTTTGGAATTTCTTTCTGGCCAAATTAACAATCTCCTTGCAATTTCAATGCAATATCGCCCACACAGCTGGCATTGCGCAGAATCTTTTGTTACAAACCAAGGCTCAGTGTCTTGCATTATGTCTTCGAACAATTATAACATTTAAATTAATAACAATAATCCTGATAGAGTCTTGGGGCCGAAGAGATGCAGCCTTGTTTTTGTCTATATATATACCCCGGCCATTTTCTAAATATATTACGAAAGAGCTTAGGACTTCTTCTCATACTCAAATAGCACCGAAAATTATATGAGCCACACGATATACACTCAGGGCCATGCGAAAGTATTTCTCTTATACTATAACCGGCATATACTATAACCCTTACACGCTGTAAACACATGTTCAAAGATTTTCTGCACTGATAACACCTATTGCTATAAAGTCCTCTCGTTGTATTTCTCTTCATATTCTTACATTTACTGTGTCTGATAAATGAGTGAATAACGTCTCCACAGCACTGTTTATTATGACAAATTTCTCGCACGTCACTATTAAAAACAATCATGAACTCACAATATTCAAAATAATAGCCCAACGCTGCTTTTACTATATTATAAAATCCCAAAACATCATATTTAGCTGCCGACTTCAATTCTTTTGAACCACACTGATGGCACGTAAGGCCAAATGTCGTCATTCTTGATAAGCACATTTTAGTCTCTTATAACACTCTAACTACTAAAGCAATTAGGCAACTTCCAGTTCGACAATGAAGAACTTGATTGATTTTCAATGTGGACATACTGGCATCTTGTACACAACTTCCCACAAGAACGGTTAGTTTTATCATGGAAATAATCTATTCTACGGACTTTCTGCATTACGGCATACGATTGGCATATGGGGCAATAAGAATTGAAAAGCTTCGGAAATCCTCTGGTTTCAAAGCAAAACGCACAACGACACATATTGTTTAATGAAAGATGAGAACCAACTATTTGTACTCTTTTCTCTGGAATCACAATCTCACAGCAGTTTGTAAAGAATCCTAAAATTCTTAATCTTTTTTGTGCCGAAATTTGAAATCTTGTTACACGGGTAAACAACCCAGAGCGGTTACACTTGCTACAGCGACCATAATAATTAAGCTTAAGATTACTTCTTATACAATAGGTGCACACACATCTAGACCACGTGTCCATAATTTACGTTGAAAGCTGGAGTCCATCTTCAAATCTTATCCACTTTTTCACTGATTTTGAGATTTTGTTCTCGAGCTCATGGTTTATATTAACTTCACTTTGCACTTGCGCATAATCAACCCAATTAAATTGCTTAAGCTCGTCCATCGTAGCTCTTTTGATAAGTATTTGATACATGCTAATGGGAGAACCTTGTATTTAGTGCTCATTCTAAAATTGAAACTCCTATTTCTGTTAGAAGTCTTGAAAGTAAAATGCTAAGAATTGCTGGAATAAATTTACTTATTTTCAGCAAAAGTTTTTTTAAATCTATTAAACTAATATTTTGCCTACGTTTAAGCAAACTCGAGCACTTAGACAATGCCCTGCAAAGAGACCTTTTTTCTTTATTTGATTTTGATAGACTGAGATCAAATCTATAAAACCCGATGTTATAAAGGGTCTCATACAAGGCTAATAGCTGTTCTCTGGATGCGTTGGCTAACAAGGCTTTCCGACCTTCGGCATTAGCATTGGCGATGTCCTTCAGAAAAGATTGATTTTGCGTAACCCTACTCATTTTAAATATATATCACGGTAGAATGTGTGGGAATCAAATCGGTTGTTATAAATGTGAACGGGAGATGGTTCCCACAGTGTATTAAAATTGGCTTAAATAATTTTGTTTCTGATTGATAAATCTCTATTAATTTCTTTGGGTGGTAAGGAAAGAGCTCACGATTTAAAATTGAGAGGAATTGTAAATCACGATTTGACTTGAAAAGTATAATATATGATATTGAACGAGATATTGTTGTACAGTTTAAAGCACTATTTTGAGTGATTATAATTGTAAATACTTGTTTGTGATGTCCAAGGAAAACACACAGTTCTTGAACAAGATTAAATTCTGGTGAGGTTTTATCTGACAACTGTATAAGCATGTCGTCTATAATAAACAATGTCGGAGGGTCTAGTAAATGATCTCTAACATTTTCTACACTTGACAAAAAATTATATGAGGAAATTGCGCTGCTAGTTCACTGTACAAGTCTTGATATATATGATACACGTATTTAATTTTTTTTGGTGGCTCATGAAATAATTTATCGACGTTTGGGATGATTTTATTTGCAATGAAATGACTCTTTCCCGTATTGGATGGTCCTATTGCAAAGCACACCCTCCCGGTTTGAAACTTAAATAAAATTGCTTCGTCACAAGACATTGTTCCATGATAACTTTCTGTTTATTACTGCTTTAAAATCGTTGGTTTTACAAGTATATATATATAATTATTGCACTCGTGTAAAGTTTAAATGATCTGATAGGTTATGTAGAGGACCACATGAGATCAGAGAGTCTAAATCCACCTATTTGCTCCCCATCCTCGGGAACGTCGTCCTCATTGATTTAATCCACGACTGCATTATTAGAAGGGTTTGATTTCTCCGAATCCACTTCAGCTATATATTTCCTCACTAATCCAACAAACATCTTTATATCTGAAAGCCGAAATGAGACGACTGGTCCTGACCATGGGCGATTGTTAACAAGTACGTGGGGTGGAACGGGAGTTCTTATAGCAAAGGAGAACCCGCAGGCATTAAGGTATGGGCGTATAAATAGCGATCCAGCTGCTGATTTAACTGCGAATTTATCAGAGTAAAACTCTTCTGATTTTATGTCATGGTTTGAAGTGTCATCCCCACGTAAAAATTCTGGAGCCTCGAACTGCGACAGGTTAACTTTACAAATCTGCTGAAGAATGGTATCCATCTTGTCCAACACAGAAGCTGCTTCCCATAGTGAAATTCTGCTTAACCAAACTCAATGTTAGAACGTTTTAGCATTTCTAGATACGGTATAATGACTGGTTTTCTTACCGCATAAAAGTGTTGTTCCCAATAGCATTATTCTTTTTCTTCCGATTATTGACACGAAAAATGTACAAAAAATATGTCCCATACATTTCCGTGTAGAATAGGCGCATCAGCAAATTTCCAAGATTGACCACGCTGGGGTCTCTCCAAAATGAAGGAGCTCGTTCTGGATAAAGGTCCTCTGTTGCTGCTGGGAAAGATGGAAAACTGTCATCGGGACGTATCGGTCCTTCAGGAATGTCATAGCCTCCTCTTACGTCACTAGCTGCCTTTCTTTGGGAAGTATTTATTTCCTCCGAGATTTGTCTCAGTTTTTCCAAAAGCGTCCAGTTCTGGTCATTTACTGCAGCCCTGATCATCTCCCCCTGATCAGAAGTGGGTGTGCTATCTAATTTGTCGGTCTCTGAAATAGTATGATTCCGAAGTAACGTGTAAACTTTTAAACCTTCAAAAAACAACAACAACAAAATTACGAATATAACAATAAATACAGTACCGGCAGTACCAACACTACTTGACTGTCTAGCCTCCATTTAAGTGACGTTGTCTTCTTGAAATTATTTTTAAAATGATGCTTGTTCATTTTGTGACTTTGGCTTATATACGTTTGTATGCGATGGATGCGTAAAGCATGATATAGTCTGACAACTTTTAGAAATATTAAATTAGTTTAAATTTAACTCTTGTTTTAATACATAGCCACATATTATGGCGGATACTCTTGGTCAAAGAGAAGTAGATAAAGCTTTCGATTGGGCAACTGGAAATAGTGTTTACAGTAAGACAGTGTCATATTATAAAAAGTTTTTAAAGAATGTAACGTCCCTTCCACCAACATCGACCTCTTGCATATCTGAGACGTTTACCTTGAATCCAGAACAACAAATCGTGTTTGATAAAATTAAAAAACGAATTGACCTCATTCATTTAGCGTCCTTCCGGGTTATAATTTCAGCGAAACCAGGTACTGGCAAATCTTACGTTGCAAATGCAATTATAAAGTATTTGGAATCACACAACAAGAAAAACATTGCCATCGCGTGTAGTGGGAGTGCCGCTGTGAACTTATATGGAGGCCAAACGGTTCACAGTGCCTTCTCTCTTTCATCATCAGATAGCTATGAGCATTTGGCGAGAACTATGCCAAACGCAAGAAAGGTTATACTACTCAGGTCGTGTGAAATGGTTATAATCGAGGAATGCTACACCCTTGGTCTATCGTTGCTGGCTGTAATTGACGCCAGATTACGTAGAGTCATGGGAAATAATGTACCATTCGGAAAAAAATCAATTATCTTGCTTGGAGATCCCCTTCAGTTGAATAGCGTGATGTCTAATCCCCTATTTAGTGAGGGGCAAAACCTGACAGAGTTGGGGCAATCAGCTCGATGTGTTTATAATTGTTTCAAGGATGTGTTTGTTCTACATACTACTGTTCGACACAGTGACGACGAAGTATTTTCTTCTTTGCTAGAAGCAATTAGGTGTAATAATATCACGCCGTTTCATGTTCATATACTAAATTCTCGTTACCATAAATATGTCAGCAACAAAGAAATAATGGATTTTAAAGCTTCTGCTACATACCTTTGCTTCCGTCGGTTAACAGCGCAACGATATGTTGAGTAAGTGCAAACATTTGCACTCAAATATGCATGCGTTACGCTTTATATGCTCTCATAAATTGAAACGTCTTTTTTACAACAGAAATGAGATCTTGAGGACAGGAAAGCCTGTTCTAAAATTATTGTCTCACAGAATACAAACAGGAATCATGAAAGAAGATGATATTGTTTATATTACACCAGACTGTCGCATTTTTTAACGATGAATCTAGCAACTCAACGCAAGCTAACAAATGGGGCAACTGGAACATTGAAACATCTTGTTTATTCTTCTGAAGATGTTAAAAATAAAATATTCTCAAATCCAAAATTCGTGACAGTAAAGATGGACAATAGCACAATAAAAACATTAGCAACTGGTGAAATCCCAATATTTCCACAAAGGACATCAGTCCTTGATAGGTGTTCGAGAAGGCTGATTTCCAAGGAGAGACTACCAATTCAGCGCTCGGATAGCATCACAATACATAAGGTGATTTACTTATTCAGCTAAATATCTTAAGCCTGCGAAATCAACATGATGAGAATATTCTTTATTTTAGTCCCAGGGAATGACTATTAACAAGGTTATCATTCATTTGGAGCGAATAAATGACCTATCACTCTTCTATGTCGCATTAAGTAGAGTGAGAATGTTGCGCGATGTCTTGTTTGTAAATCAACCATTTTCTGTCGACTTATATCCGCACAATTCTGCCTCACTGCTTCAAAAGATAAATGAATGCCAAAGACTACAAACGTTAGCCAATCAGACGAATTAAAATGGATAACATCAATGAAAAGGAAAGTGAACGTCTGTGTGAACAGTTTAAACTAACTTATTTACATATTGGATCAAAATGTTCACCAAACCTAAAGTTAAAGTGCACACCTAAGAAGACATTGGAACATTTCCTGGACAATTTGGAAGATACAATTTCCGCGTTTAACTTTTACCCCCACATCATAACGAATTATGACGACTCCTACACTGACATCCTAAATTCGCTTGAGAATGACAGGAATTATCCAGACTTGGCATCAAATCACTGCTCTCCGGTTACTGTCCAGTCGTTAATCTCCATTTTTAACTCCCACTGGACTGGAATATATATAACGAGCTATATTATGCAAAAGATGTCCCTTAAGATAGTGTTTGGTTGCGCAAGCAAACAATATAATGATACAAGTGACAAGTTAAACTCTTTCATGAACAGTATAGCACTTATACTAAATAAGGACAGTTTGATTTCCAATAAATTATTAATCGATCCTGTGGGACTCATGTGTAAGGTTCATTTTGCAAAAAACAGCAATGATGTGAAACGATGGGTGTTAAAAGAGTTTCAGTTACATAAGATATCCCTGCAGGAGTCATTATGCAGACGTGGAACCGTAGATGTAAAACACATTTGGAGTACCATGCTAATCGAGACAATTTATTTACCAGTAGAAAATTCTACAAGTTATACAAAAGAATGAAATTGTTTTAATTTTTAATGGTAAGTGATTTCAAATATATATATTGTATCATTAATCAATAATTGTTATATTGTGGTAGACAATTTAGTCTGAATCCTCCTCGGTTTCGTTCTCCGATTCCCACACTGTGACAAGTCCTGGCTCTCTGATAGGGTGGAAAAGTTTTGTTATAATACCCGGCATAGCTTCTGTATCCTCCGGTGTGATGCAGCCAGAGTGAATTTGTATAAACCGAAGTGCTCTACCACAGAGTTCATGAATTTCCAACGGCTGAGTCGGCTCAAATTCATTGAGAGCGATAAACAGAAAGTGTAGCGGGTCAATATTCACAAGTTGGACAACGTCTTGATGGAATCCCCCAATTAAAAGTAGCCCATCCTTTAAGGAACGAATAATGTCCATGTTGGACTGCTCTTCAGACAAACTTTCTGTATTCTCCACAAGTTCTTTCCAAATATGCTCCAAGCAA
Organism: Entomobrya muscorum; assembly: GCA_034695405.1. Classification (NCBI taxonomy): domain Eukaryota; kingdom Metazoa; phylum Arthropoda; class Collembola; order Entomobryomorpha; family Entomobryidae; genus Entomobrya; species Entomobrya muscorum. The sequence continues at coordinate 15,155 of JAQIWO010000128.1, forward strand.
AGGAGAGAAGCCAGTGATGCAAGTAAGTTTGTATTAAGAGTATCGGTAGGAGTCATCACAACTTCACCTTTACAATTTCCAACCGTTTCCAGATGAGAGTCCAAAAAGTTGGACAAACCTCCAGTCACTTGATCTATGGTTTCCTGGACTTGGTCATTGGTCTGTTCTTCCAATTCAATTTGTTCTGGAATCTCATAGAGACGGTCCAGAACTAACTGAAAATCCGCGATGGATTTCCTTACAAGCTGTTCACACTTACAGCGCAGCACATTGTGTTTTAATATATACGTACTCACGTGAACGAAGACGCATTGAAGCAGAGCAGAGAGCTTTGTTTTTGCTACCATTTTAGTATGTTTTCTTGCAGCAGAAACTAGAGGATAACGTTGATTACGTTTAAACATTTTAACTGATAATGAAATTAATCTTATCTTTTTTCACAGATTTTATATGTGTTTGAAGGATGACTGGTTTCGATCTCGCGTATTTTTTCCCATGATATATCTACATATATTTACAAATATAGAGCTTGACAGTATTAATTAGCAACTAGAAGAGACTACAGCAAAGAGCAAGAGTGATAAGTGCCTCATTTCTGTGTAATCCGTAAACAGTTAACATGGCAAGCTACCAAAATCTTCTTCTTCCGATTGTTAGCGCGATCGATCACAGCAGACGAAAATCATTTTGTGATGGATTCATTATAGTATCCAAATCTCAAGATTTAAAAACGCTCGGTGTGTTTCCCAATCGGGACTTCTGCCCTCACGCAAAAATGGCTTTTACTCGCCTGTGTACCCATCGTTCTGAGTGTAATCCAAACAGTCGATTTTATTTCGCGTTGATAAATTTGGTCGCGAGAGGTGCAATTACCAATGAAGAATTCATTGAGTTGCTTCCACCTCACTATAGTGAAAACAAAATCATATCAGGAAGGCCAAACTATCCTCAAAAAGGGCATGTTATTGCATCTCTCGAGTGTCCTCATTTTAGGATCATGTACGAGAACAAACTGCCTCTAATTTCCCAAACAGGATGGCCACAAACTAAAGCTTGCTGCCACTTAGACTTCATCGACGGGCCATGCGAAATTGATGCCGCCGGAAAATATGCATTTGTTCGTGCGATTCAGTGTAATTTCTTGAAACCATCAGCGTACTGGGATATACAATGTTTTGGTTGGGGAACTAGAATATCGGAAGCATTGGAATATGGCGTATCACCTGAAGAATTCCTTCTTGCAGAACGTTTATGGCCTTCTACAAAACTCACTCAATCAGGAGTGATATGGCGACCTCCAGATCTACTTGTGGCCATGGGCATTGACAACCTTACTCCCAGAATTCCCTTGAAAGGTCTCTTTCGACCTTATTATACCAAAGGTTATGAGTTAGACATATTTAATATTCCCATACCCATGACAAATAACTTTAGCGTTATGATGGACTATTGTCTTGAGCGAGACCACATGGCTAGCATACACGGAATATTGGATCAGATCAATAACAAACACGAAGACGACTGGTTCTGGAAACAAATACAGGAACTTGAGAAGTTTCTTTTTGATGAAAATGAAGCGGAGGACTTACACAAAAATACCACCAAACATCAGAACAAGAAATAGAACGGTATTATTTTAAACCTCGCTACCTTTTTATTACATTTCAAATAACTACAAGTAATTTTATGTTTCAAATTTCATTTTTCATTCTTCTTCTAGTATGAGTGTACAATTCCAAATTGTACGTTCAAGGCAACTCGAGCAGCAGCTATATGGAATCATGTAGAAATAGCGCATACTTGCTCATCATGCAAGGCCACCTGTGACAGCAAAGTGTGCAAAAACAACAACTGCGAAAGTGATTGTGCTCTATTGGCCAACGACGCACCAAAATATGAACCTGAAAAAATGAACTTAGGAATCTTTAAACGAATACGTAGTAGTCATAATGGCAGTTTGACCGAATTCAAAGCTGAATTTAGTGATGTAAATCTAAGTGTTCAAAGTGTTTTCGATATTGTACGAAATTCATTAAATTCTGTCTTGAAACAGTATTTGTTATATTTTAAAAACATAAAGTTTCAAATAGTTTTACACGCTCAATTATTACAGCCTGATAAAGATACAATCGTTGAGCGATTTTTACGAGCACCTTTTATATCACTTCTGCACACAACTCAGCTTTCTGAAGGAATACAATTTACAGAGAATTGCCTAGATACTTTCTTAAATATTTTCGTCGAAGGGACTTCATCTTATATTGTACTGGACATTCCAGAGATTAGAGTTACCATACTTGAATATATTGTGTTGTCTCCCAGAAAGTATATTGAAATTCCCCGTTCACTTCGTAAACGACATGGATATATTAACGGTGAGACAGATGATCACTGTTTCCTATTATCAACCATTGCTTGCTTGTACTACACGTACATCCAACTTCCCAATCAAAATGGAAAACTTTTTCAAGATTTAACCAAGCTAGAGAAGAGGAAACTCAGGATCTTGTGGAGTAAACCATCTTCGTACAACGACATCATTGACAAGATACAGGAAACGGGGGAACTAAGATTAGATGGGTTCTGGGGAGCAATGCCTATTCATCGAATTCGATTATTCGAGGAAGCAAATGAAGTTAGTTTCGTCGTGTTTGAAGAAGAAAATGGAGAGTGGTTTCCTGTGTATAAAATCGTTGAGCGTTATGAACGCGTAGTGTATTTACTTTTATTACGTAAGGAAATTAAGAATAGCTGCTGTGAAGTTGACCAGCCCAAGTTTTTCTACTCGCATTACTGTGCACTATATAATTTTGATAGGTTCATGGGGAAGCAAACACGGCCCAAACGAATTCATTGTTTTCACTGTTTAAAGGGGTTTCCCGAAGAGTCTATTAGAAATATTGAAATTAGCTGTAAACCTGGTAGCAACGTGCAGATGCGGCTACATCCCCCCGGAACAATATACAATTTTTCATAAATGTATATGCTAGATAAGTTACCATATAGCATCTTCTACACACTTAAATCATTTCCAGTCAAGTTTTCATCTGTAAGTAGTAAGAATTTAGTTACGTCCCAGCTAACTGTATGCAGATATCACATAATTTTAATTGGTCCAAATGACAAGATTCATTATGAAGAATCTTTGCATGGTGGGGATGTTCTCAATCAATTTATTAGTTGTATTATTTGGATAGCATTAACTTGTGTAGATTTAAGCTTTAGAACATATGTTACAATGCACGTTACTGATGACGTTAAACGCTACCTTAAGCGTTCAAAATCTTGCGGAATTTGCAGCCAAACATTCGATAGCAAACAAATCAGTAGACGTCGTGTAATACATCATGACCATTTAACAGGGAAAGTGCTAGCACCAACGTTATCCCGTGACGCTATTTGCTCCTCTTGCAACATAATCATAACTCGCAGACATATTGTTAACATTTTTAATCTCTCAGATGATAGTGGTAACCACAGCCTTATCATTAATCATCTTAATCGTACATTGCTCAGCCAATCCACTTTTGTCCCAAAATCCCACACGCAGTACACTGCGTTATTAATAGGTAAATATGTAAGATTTCTATCTTTGGACAATTTCTTTGTATCACCACTAAATGACCTACTTAAATCCTTGCAGTGTGATCGTGAGAATCGCTTTAAGAATCTAAAACTTGAGCTAAATTCTCATCACTGGGAACTTTTCACACGACATTGCTTTGATGTATTTAAGTGGTTTAAAGGATACGAGATGGATTACCTTAATGAACTCCCACAGTATCAAGATCTACTAACTATTGACGGTGAATGTCCTAGCTTTGAAGAATATGAGTTTTTTGTTGGTACATGGCATGCCTTCAACATGGCGACAGTTAAGGAATTTTTAGCATTGCAGATCAGGGCACAAGTGTTGTTATTGACGGATTGCTGGCGAAATTTTCATGAAACATGTCACAATAATTGGCGTTTGAGCCCATCACACGCCATGTCATTTGGTAGTTATTGTTTCGACATAAGTATGTTTATAAGTAAAGCTAATTGGGATATGATCACTGACGAACGAGTTGCTAGGTTAGCTATCGCTTGCACTAAAGGGCCAATTAACGTAATTAATTTTAATTATTTTTCAGCAAATAATGCGTTAGTGAATAAACATCTAGAACCTGATAAACTACATAGGTATATAACATATTTAGACGGCAATTTATTTTATTCAAATTTGCTTTCTAACAATTTACCGGTATGCTCGTATGAATTTATGAATGGGGATGAATTAGACATTAAGCAAATATTATCTGATACTGATGAACAAGAAACACAATATATCTTAGAGGTGGACCTTTCATTTCCGCATCATATTCACGACATGCTTGACCATTTTCCATTATGCCCAAGTAGAGAGTCTATAAAATTTGACGATATGTCATCATACCAGCAAAATCTCTATCAGCAAATATATGGAATGCCTAAAGAAAATATAGTAATGAATAAGCTTTTAATGATTTTACACGACAAAAAGAGCTATGTCCTTCATTCCAAATGTCTTCGGTTGTATACTAAGTAAGGGGCAACTGTAGACAATGTGTTGTGTGGTGTAAGGTTTAGAGAAGCCAGCTATCTACGCGGCTATTTTACGCAGAATTTGCAATGGAGAAATATATCAAAGGATGATTTTACTCGAGATCTAATGAAGAGGGCTAATAATTTTCTGTTTGGTTGTCTGGGATCTACATTCAGCGAAAATTATCTGTAAAACCTGTATCGACGCGATATGATTTCCTTCGATACAGTTCTCTTGGAGAGATTCGGGAGTTGAGTGCAGTTAATGAAGATTTTACATTAATACACTTACAAAAATACGTTTTCCCAGTCAAGTCACACCTTTTCATTTAAACCTCTCTGGTCATAAATATTTTAGAAGTAAGTTGCAAGACCTCCAGTGAACCTCGAGGTTTATTAAACCAAGCTAGAATGCATGTAATGTTCTCCTTTTTCATTAAGCAAGGCCATTAAGCCTTCGAGACGACCAACTTTCTTTCGTTTACACACACCTTTACAATCTCATTTACAAGCTGTGTCTTCCTTATAGCGTTGGTACCTGCAGCTCTCTTCATTTTATGCACGCAGTATACTCCATTTTCTTCCTCTAGCTTTGATCCTTCTTCTTCTCAGCCCAAAAGGCTATGCGAAAAAAATATTTCGTAATGAGATAAAAAACGAGAGTGGATTTAAAGAGCTAATAGAAAAATTCAATTAGATAATATCTCTCCAGCTCGCGAAACCATTAGCCATCATTTTTTCCTTTCTTCTTTGCAAAAATATAGTAGCAATCTCTGCCCATAACATTTTCCTGAAAATTGCATAATAACAGCAGTCTCAAAATGGCCATGGCTGTGTAAGAGTGTTCTCTTAACATGATTTTCCCCCTTTTTGTGTTCAGACTT
>JAQIWO010000129.1:0-20456 GCA_034695405.1 Entomobrya muscorum
TTTTTTGTGACTAATGGGGTGTACCAGTATCTCGTATGGTTACGAAAGTTTACATGTATTTTAAATGGAGATTTTCGAAAAATGATTTTGGTACACTACTTCGAGATGCCATTTTAGTCACGAGCGATAACCTGGGAAATGGTCGTGTCTTCCTTTCTAGTTTATATATTATTATTCAATGGTAATCCTTTATATACTTATTTGCGAACTTGCTGCACAACAACATGACAACTTTGGTAAGCCATAGGCATAAAAAATATTTTTTAAACACTGTAATTTGACGGGAATAACTGGCCAAAAGTTGTGATTCAAATAAGTAGTATCCAAGCATATTTTTCTAATTTTATTATCCACAGGACAAAAGCGTAAGATATCAAATGAAATTCGGTTATGTATTGACAATTTAATTAAAAGCTGGAAATTAATTTAATCGATGATGGGATCAATCGAACAAACCATAAACACAGATTTTACTTTGAAGGCAATAACAACCCTGTTTCTAAATTGTCTAAATAATTAAAAAACTTGGCGGTTCTAGTTGCGTGATCAGAATTTTTTTGGAAAAACATACCGTTACACATTGGCTTCCGAATATTTATTTTCTAGCAAAAATGTTGCCGATTTTTCGCTGGGAGTCGGCTCTAAGAAATATGTCGATTTGGAGCCAATAAATTAACCAGAAGAGCCTATTGATTTTTTTCTGTGTCCCAATAATTCACTGCCAAAAGTTTGTATGTAATTAAATTTCATTTTTAACTACTTTGTATTTATTAAAAATTCTTGTTTAACCATCTTGTTGCACAAATAGCCTATCATCGGATCAATCATTTAATTGCATGCAGGATGGGGGAAAGGGACCTTACTTTGTAGTGGCAAGCAGGAAGACATTGAGCTAGATGGATGCACTGATGACGATGTGAAAGGCAGCCACATTCTGCAACCTGATATTTTCTTCGTTTTTATAATGACGTTGGGATTGTGATTTTTGGTTGGTGCTTCCGACGGTAGTAGTGCGATAAAAATAAAATGAATTTTAAATTCAATTGTAAATTAGTAGTAAGCATTTAAAAATGTTGAAGTAGTTAAGTAAAACCGTTATAATTATTTTGTTCAACACAATCATAATTGTTAGAGGCTTCGCTAACCATGCTTGATCTGCGCCAGCTATTTACGAAACAGCTATCTAAACCAATATTGCAGCGTGAAACTAAAACACGAATATTTAGTACAAATATGTTTTCTTAAAATTGATAAAGTTAACATGCTTTATTAAATAGGTTGTGGAAAATCGTAAAGGTCCATAAAAGGCCATCAATAGGAAGAAGCGTGGAGAACCATAATTACCGCAATATGTTTTTTCGTCGCATGATACCCTGAAGGGGTCTTTCACATGTCACCTGTCCATTTCATGACGCATAATATGATGGTGTGCATTGAACGGTTTTTACATTCCCCTTTATAAATGTTGAAAAGAAGATATTGTGAAATTGGGCAGTTTCAATAAAAATTTAGTAACGTAGTTAGTGCACACTGCCAACAAAACTACACGTAAAAAAATTGAACAAAAACAACAACACCTGAAGGAAGCACCCGCACCCCACAGCACACATGTATCAGGTATCAGGGTATCATGCGACAAAAAAAAGTATTGCGGTAATTATGGTTCTGCAGGCTTCTAGATATGGATGGGCTTTTTTGGACCTGTATTGAGTACAACCTGCTGGCATCTGATTTCCATCATCACACCCCAAAAAGCTAAAGTCTTCTCAAAATTTTGCTCGAAACGGTAAACTCGAGCGGGCTGCTGCTCTGAGCTTGGCAAATACTTTAACTTCAGTTTATCAAGTTCAATTAATCTGCACTCGTCAATTGAAAGTGCAGATTAACTACCTCCCTATCATTCCATCCTCGACGGCGGAGTTATAACTCAGATAAAGACTTCTAGAAGAACCTTGCCTATAAATTGCTGAGCATGTAGCGCATCGCTATATATTAAGGGTTGCGTGGAATGACTGAAAGAATACATTTTTTGGAGTTAAAATGTTGAAATTAGAGTAGTAATTGTATTTTATTAACATGACCTTCTTGTCGTCTGCATGTTCTGCAATACTGACTATCGACACAGGAGATTCCGAGCAAACTATACAGTTAGGGATTCAGAACAAACTCAAAAATATTTAAGAGTTAAATGAGTTGATTTTATTCCGATAGTTATTGTAAATATTTTTTGCATCCATGCTTCTTGGTTCAACTTTCAGTGCAGCAAATTAAAATAGTTTGCAAAATAATAAAGGTTCATCGTATTGATAAACTAAACCAAAAGTTGAAGAAATAGCATTAAGAGTTTTTACAAAACTCTGATTATTTAAAATAGCGAAAAATTAAATCATTTCTCTTGTATAAATTTAATAACTTAAAGATCGTATTAAGATGCATTCAAATAAAGTGATTTTAAATATTAAGAAATACTTTTCGTGTCAATTTAAAATTACAGTTAGCCCGCTGCAATCAATTTAATGCGCGCAATTAAAGTCATTTTTGTCCTCTTCCATAACTCGAGGGTAATTTGTCCTGAGCTTGTTTATTCTTACCTTCATGACAATCCTTCAAGTACGTTGCCGTCTGATTGCGCAAAAACTCTGAATTTACACAGAAAATAGTATGCAGGCGTCAAATCAGCCATTTTTCAAGTTGGATTATAACAATTTATATGCATAAATCAACCTAGCGACATCCCGAAAATCGGACCAAAGCTGATGCATACGTCACATGCAGAATGCTTTAACATGCAAGTAGCATGTATCGCTCGCCTGCTCGTCCCAGCTTCGACAGCATCTCTGCCATACTAAAGTATTCTGCATGTGATGTCAAATCTCAAACCGCAACGAATAGAGATGTGCAGTGGGGGATGGCACTACCTATACCTTATTCTATACCCTTGATTCCCCAGTTGATTTCCAGTTTAATTTAACGATATTAATATTTAGTCCAGTAGCTCCTGCAAATAGTGCGTCCTGAAAGACGGAAAACTGAGTAGGTAATCAATCTGGTGATTCTGTGCCTTGTATCACAGAAAACATTTTCATTGACAGCGTTGAGGATATGCGATATTTTGCCATCTTATTTGTAAAATATGATTATTGTATTGTCAGTTGATGTATTGGTTGTGTGTGACAAATAGCAAATTTTTTAACGATAATTATAAAGCACCCCTGCATAATTTCACATAATCTTCTGATATGTGGTTTTGTAAATAATATTGATACAGCTGGCATGCGTAAGCAGATAAAATTTTGTAGTAGTTCAACATTTCTAGCAGTGATTTTATCATTTCACAACTGCTCAAGCTATTTGTATATTTTACCTGTTTTCCTAAAACAGCTGTCCATTTTAATGTGCACATCAGCTTTTAGGAAAATACGGTCTCTCTCTCCCTTAAATAGATTTTTAGTTCAGGGTTCAGTTTGTACTGGTGTGTAGCAGGCGGGAAACATGCCTAGGCTCACGTTTTCCCAAAAACTAATCCAATTTCATCAAACTTACTTGATATGAGGTCTGCCCATTAAATGTAATTTTACCAATATTTCTTGTACACTCAGATTTTATTAAAGTTGTTCATAGTTCAAAGGATATTTATACTATTCATCAGAATTATTTTATAAATTGTTTTACCTATTTGCACTTTGCTTTGAGTAAACGTTTTTGCAATCACTTTCGCCTTCCGCTCCGCTTTTGTTTGTACGTTTTTTTAGAATGTTAAGATTGATTTAAATTGCATGAATGATATACACAAAAAAAGACTAAATAACAATCATTTGAATAAAAGATGAGCCATTTAGCCGTTAGTTAACTAAAATTTCGACATTAAATTTATTGGAAGCATGCAAAGGTCAAAACGCTTCCTCTATATATATGTGTAAGTAAGTTCGGAGTTCAGAGACAACATACAGAAGCTGAGTTTCAAGCATTGCAGATGACATAAAAGCTTACAAAAATTATTCTACAACCAACGATTCACAAACTCGTTAATCTATTTTGATTTGGGCATCAGGACTTCATGACGATACTTCATACTTCTACGTACACGAACAATTAGCTCGTGTGAGTGTGAACGACCCGACGCAGAGTTTCAGCCAAGATATCTTCTTCCTCGACCTTCCTCATCCAACGTTTTGAATTATTGTGAATTTTTAATTTTTCATACGCATTTTCCAACTTTTGAATAAAAACAGCAATCAAACAGTTGTTTAATTAGTTATGAAAGTATTTATTTTTTGTTGTATTCAAACGCAAAAAATATTTTTAACCGTGATTTTCACACAACAGTGATGCGGATGCGGTTCTAGCTTCTTGCTCGATTGAAATGCAATGATGAATACCACCGAAAGGAGGATTGATGGATCCCTGATTTTCTACTTTCTGTTCGTTAGGGCTCAAAATGGCTCAATTGCTACAAAAATGATTTAAGAAATGAAAAGTTAAAAACAGCAATCTTTTTGCTGGTACCGGCTAGTTGGATGCCCCTTAGGCATGCGAATCGTAACATGCTATGAGCGTTTTGAGTGTGACCATAAAAAAAAATACTTAGACAAACTACCAACTTGGGAAAAGCCAGATTCATTTTTATTGCTTCCTAAATTGTTTAGTTAACTAAATCTTATAAAATCGGTATAAAAATACTTATGATTCCCAAAATAAATTGAGGTTTTAGCTGTGCTCATTAGCCCTCTGAATCATTGCTGAAAAACTGACAATGAGCTATTTTGTATTACAAAGGGCTCAAATTTGTGTCGCCATAATTACCAGTAATTTCATATTTCAAACGAGCTCAAGACCATATAAACACAAAGAGCAACAAGTGTGAGGATTATAATTGTAATTGGTGATGTCGGCATGAAAAAATGAGCTATTAGCCGCTATTTTAAAATTTTACAGCAATTATTCCAAATATTCCAGTTTGAGTTAACCATCATTGCTAACATTTGTTTGAGTAAGAATAACTGGTGCGTTAACCGAATTTATTCATCATAAGAAATGTTCCTGGCAAACGGAAGGAGTGAAATGTGAGTTGTTGATTTGTCCCATTTGCGTCGTCACTAGTTTTCACTTAAAAAGAGATTTTCTAGAAATTATTTTAAATTAGTCAGTGTGTAAATGATTTCAATCTTGCCACCTGCACTATTTAATGTTATTATTTATCCTAAAAATATAAATTCATGACCTTTGTTAATATAAGAGCATAATATTCATCAATTAAATCATCCTCCTTCCCCAAAATTTCGAAAGGCTTAAAGAATCATCTTATAAAAAGAACTATTTTGCATAATTCATTAGTTTTATCATTTTTTGTTCCCATATACTCATCGCCAGCTCCAGCTGCTTTGAGCTATGACAGCACTTGCAAGTATGTTTATATGGCAGACTAAAACCTTGAATGTTTAAATTTCTACAAAAATCATCTGCACGAAAATTCAGTGGCTTAACGTCATTTAAAATAATTTCCGTTAAAGAGACACTCTAAGGTATCATCAGATTAATTGGAACCATTCGTTACATGCTGTGCATAATAATTAGGCATACTAACATTTCAAACATCGAGTGTACAGCACTTGTTAAAAAGACAACACAGCTCAATCCTTTTTAGTATTTATATGCGGACAATTTGCTTTACTCTAACTACGAAAAACTTTCATGAAAGGACTTCCGGAGGGACAACTGGTTCCGTATGATAAATATAATCGCAGCGACGGATAAGTTTCAGCGAAGAGCTCTTTGGTCTCGGTCATTTGTAAAATTTATTTATAAATCGTATGTAAAAACCAAAAAATCGAAGTTCACAGGCATGAAGATTTTAAATCCTGCAATGAGTATTTTGAGAACTAAAGTAAGGTCAAGTGGTCGATTTAAATAGTCGGTAAGGATTATTTAAATCAGTCTACAACTTTGGATTTAAAAACGTTTTACAAAAGATACCAATATTGTCACCTTTTACACTGGTGGAATCTCAAAACGCTTTAATCCGCTAATTTTTATTTCTCATATTTATTAGTAGTTGCGTGAATTGCGTTTTATTTCAATGGATGACATGAAATCCGATGAGATTGGGGCATATAAACTGCAGTAAGCCACTACGATTTAAACTTATGTTTAGTTGAGGTAACAGCATTGGTTATAACAACTTGTATATTTGTTTGTTTTTCGAGCAACCCCCTTATTACAGTCCCATACTATCTACGAGTTGGTGCAAGGTTAACCATGTCAAAAATAATTTTAAAATTGTTAAGCAAGACATTTTTGATTTATACAGGTAAAAATTTATACTTTTCATTCAAGTTTCAATTCATCATATAATTAATGGGAATAAATCAAGTTAAATTGGCAGAGTTGAAATGGTGAAATTAAAGTATTATTTGTTTATTATTAATTGTAACATTCCTCGCATTCATCGGTTGCTCGATGTAGCCTGACACTCAAGGAAAACCATTCCACCTGCTTATGCACGAATTCAGCACAAATGTAATAAATAATTTAAGGGCGCTGAACAAGCTTTTTTATTCAGACTGTTTTAAAAAATTAAATTTATGAACCGATACTTTTTAGTTTAATTTTAGGTTCATCAAGTGATAGTCTTGCAAATTGAATTCCAAAATCATAAAAAGTTCATTTCATTGATAAACCAAACGGAAGGAGCAGTATTGAGATTCTCAAAAAATTCTCACATTTTTAAATAGCAATAATTTGTTAAAAGATTTTGCTTATATGGTTTTAATAACTTAGATCATACTATGATCCTTTGAAAAGAAGTACTAGTTTAGCCAATAATTGCATGCTATCATACTTTTATAAACGAGAGAAAAGAATACATTATTCAAACAGTAATTTATTAAAATAGATACTGGCGAAGGGGAATACAAATGTTCACAGTAAATAATAATAATTGATTATTAGATTGTTTCCAGTTTGAGCTTAACTTATAAGCTTAAAATGCAGTTTATTTAGTCGCTGTTCTCATAGACATTACGTTAGTAAACCTAAACCTTAATAGTTACTATATCATCCGTATTTTAATTAGCTAGGCTAGGGGATTCCGGAATTCTGGGTTTAAGAAAGTGTTAATGGCACTGTCCATTTTTAACATGCAGCTTTAAGGAAATGTATTTTTTAAACGGGAGATTATCGTACGTTGACGCATTGGTTGTCAGTTGGAGGCAGCAAAATATTCTACAGTTATTAAACCCTTTTGCATTACTTTAAAAAACTTTTTTCTAGTTTAACATTTTTAAAAGAAATTTGGAACAGTTGGAAAACAAATACATGCAATGTTGAAGAATTTAAATCTATTTCACTATTATCATGATAATGATATCACCATTCACTTTTTTATACAAGTCAATCATCTTGATTTGAAAATTAGCTTCCAGGGAATAATCTAAATGATTCTTCTAACTATTTTCGTCTACACATCTTAAAAATAAAATCGAATATAAATTCCATGCTTCAAAATCGCATACGGTTGAACAAAATTCGGTTTTAGTAGAAGCATACACAAATCAAGCAGGTTACATTTATATAAAATATTTGCCACAAAATTAAAGTTTAGAGTTTAGACATTTCTAGGATGCTAATTTCGTCTTATTTAATATGCAACTTTAAACTTATTTATTCAGCTTAGTTTATAGTTAACACTTTGTCGTTCATTACAATTTACGTTACTTATCCTACGGTTTGTTTTTGGGTTGAGTTAAATTAATTTTGACCAAAAACCTGGCAAACTTTAGCTCATGAAAATTCCAAAAAATACTCCATGATCTCCCATCCTCAATGAAGTCCCGTCAAAATGTCATAACAATTTGCTCACAGAGGTGGCCAATTACTCGTCACTTGATTCTCTCTTATCGCTTCCTCTCCAGCTCTCCAACAACCCGTGCATTATTATTCAAAGAAGCCGGATTCACTGTCGACCAAGAATTTTTGCAAAATCAGTAGAAATTCCTGAGTTGTTATTCCCTTTGGATTCTCCTGAACAGTCGCTTCAGCGCAAATAGATCCACATATTAAAACATAGTAGAAAATAGGAAATAATGGAAATTCAGTCAGGACCTTTACGAATCCCCCATGAGGTGGACGACAGAAATTACTGTTTTTCGAATGGACGTGTACACTTTCTCTTCATCTGCTAAATAACAAAAATAAAACAAATTAATTTCTTGCCTCCTATTTCCCATTGGATTTAAATTTTAAGATTATAGTACTTTTATGCTGATGTAAATTGCAAAATTGTTATTCGGTTCGACTTTGCCTAAGTAAATTTCTGATGAAGAACTGGATGTGAGTTGACTTAGACTTAGACTGCGCTGTTCTCTAGAATTAAAGTGATTCAGGAACGGTGAGTAGATTTCAAGCGAGTAAACTGAAGCACTTTTTAACTTTAAGACTATAAATTTGAAGTTTTGTAAATGTTTTGGATACGAATTTCAAGCAAATTTAACTATTAATTGCATATTCTTTGTGAAACATTCTGTATCAAAAGAGATCCACTTCACTTCACGTGTTTATGGCGCATGAATTTTTAGTAAACTTAAAATACACAGAAATTAAGTGCAACCTCTCACAATTTCAATTGCATTATACTTTTACCACAAGCTTTGAATAACTCCATCAATTGTCCCTTTCGACTTTTTGCTAATTAATTGAAATTAGTCTTCTCGGATTTCCTTCTCGTATTAAAAATGTTTTCAGACTTGGGACAAAAATATTTGCAAAGAAGCAGAGGGTGCAAGTGAATAAACCGGAGGAATGTTGTTTATGTCTCGTCAGCACACATCTCCACATGTCAAAGAAATATTCTATGTTGATTGTACAATTCGTTGCTGCTTGACATTTCAATATTGTTACTCAGTCCAGACATATTGTTCCGTTCGATCTTCTCAGTGGTTAATCCTAACTACATTTAAAAATAAATGGCGTTAAGCGGCTCATTTGTATTCAAAGAATCCTTGTAAAAGACATAATTCATTTAGACTTTTTGATCATTTTTCAGTTTTTGATGCTGTCATTATAACAAGTTTTAAAAAGAAATTAAAACTTAAAAAATATACATTTAATTAAACTGAAAAATCTAAATCAAAGGTGATGTTGAAATGTAGAACAATTTAACATACATGGATTTTAGATGGATAATTAATAAGGACATGCATTTGACTACTTTTTTATATAAATATTTTATGTCAATATTTGAATAACAGTTTGCTTTTATACGATTTTACCTAATTTGCTGGCTAAATGTCTACAAATCAAATCAATAAAAGAACAAATCCAAATTCAAACCGAGTACCCGAGATTTGAATATTTATTTAATTAGTTACAATCACTTTTCTGATTATACAGTTAAATATCAATATCAATAGGTTTTACTAAAGGGGGTTTTAAGGAAGAATGTAGAAAAAATATTATGGCTTGAGCAAGTGGAATTATATAATAATTTCGAGACATACTAAACTTTTCGAATATACATAATATATCACGTGTTGACGCCTGCCAACTATTTAAATTTTCTTTAAAAAAGATATGTTATGCCAGAAAATCAAAAAATTTTGCAAGCGTGTTTAATAACCATTTGTACAACTTTTTTCTACTTCTAACTCATAATCAACCAACTAAGCACACAGCACTACCTCAACGCCGGCAATGAAAATATTCTCTGCGGAAGTAAGCATTACAAACACAGGTTTCAAAGAATCCTGTAAATGTGTCTGAGTAAAGAAACATAAGTTTAATTGGATTAAACATTAGGTTAGGTTAATTGTTAAACTTGCAACTAAACTTTAAACAAACAATTTAATTAAATTTATTTGGTAAAACTCTGGTCTAGTTTGCCTATGATTCTTCTTAAATGCCACCGTTTTCATAATGTAGCCATTGGATATTTTAAAGAAGCATGAAGATAATCTGCAACCCACAAAGGTAATAAACAAAATACATCATTCATGTAATTTGTAAACATTAGTCGGTACCTCCACGTCAACTGTGGCAGCAGGAATCTTCTTTAAGTACAGTTACCGACTGGTTTTTTAAGCTGAGCTGAAAACTAGTTAAGGATTTCTGGAAGAATCGAACAAGTCCTTCACGTAGAATGATTAGGGGATTACAATCCTTTCCGGGAGTTTGGAATGGTACAAGTTGTAACAGATAAACAAAAGCAATGTTGAAGTGGGAGTAGAGTCATCATAATAATGAGCTTGACTAGTGGCATCATCCTGGTCTGTCAACTTTTAACCATTTGTAAGATTGTAAGCTTCGGAATTAATTTTGATAGTTAAAAATAAAACTTTTCAAGTGTATATAACACAGTAAGCTTTAACTGGTCTATGAATAAAGTTGTGAAAAACGCGTTCGAATCATATGAGTGAAGGATATTAAAGGTTTTTTAAAAATAGATGTGTATCAATATGCCCCGCCTCCAAGGACATAAATAGTTTAAACGTAATTAAACGGTGATCTGAAGTTTGCAAACATAAATACATTTTAACAAAACGTAAAGTTTTGAATGAAGTTGTATTTCTCGGACCCGTTAAAAACACAAATCATGATTTAAATTCAATATTTTGTTAGTCACCCTCCCTCTAACTGATTATAAAACTACACAATTTAAATTATTCAAAAATAATAATTAATATGCATATCCAAATAGCGCTTTACATTGAACGGCAATAGCTGACTCCGGTACATAGGAACTGGTTGTAACAACATCGGCGTAAGGGTAGGTTAGACCAAATCCTCCAGCTCCAGCTTTATCACTCGCCATGACAGACGCCTGGGGCTCTCAGAGGACTCGTCTTCAGCTGCAATTAACAGAAAAAAGGAAGTTGTTTAGCTTCATGTATTTTACAGATGCTAGCGTTAACCAACAACAAAATATTACTTGTGTAACTCGTAAAATTTTTCACTTACAATTAATGCTCAGCTACAAAATTCCGAATACCCGTTTAATCTACGCCATACGAGATATTCAGCAAATGGGAAAACAGTTTAAAGACGCTGAACAAGCTCTTTTTATTCAGATAGATTTTAAACTATTTTTTATGTTCATTCTTTTTATTTAAATTTTTATTCATCAAATCATAGTCATACAAATTAAATTGGTTTTCAAAATCATAAAATTTCGTTTTATTGAAAAACCAAACGTAAAGCGGAAGGATTAGTATCAAGAGTTTCCACAAAATACTAATACTTTTAAATGCCAATAAACTATTAAAACGTTTTTCTAGTACGATTTAAGTATTTTAGATTGCACTACGATACATTTAAAAGAAGTGAAAGTAAATGTCATGTCAATTTTAACCTACAATAAGCATAAATTGCTGGAATAAATTATTGGGCTCAATTAACATCAATTGTTCAGAGTTTAAAGAAAGTTTACAACAGACGCCAACACATTATAAAAAGAGATAATGTGATGCGCATATTCAAAAATTATGTTTGCTTTTTGCATTTGTATTATAAAATTTATAGTGCACGTTTCGTATTAAATTTGTTCATCCTTAATTTAATTCAGTAATCCATGTGCATTTATACACAGTGCACATATATATCCATGGAAGTGTAATTGTTGAACAAAATATGCGTTTACTTTAATTGTAGATTCTTTGTCTGGTAACTTGCCGCCTTCTCAAGTCCGCATCAATTCTATCCGCATCGTGTTTGGTGTGCGTGTCCACTAACAATTTCTTGGTTTTTGTTTTGGTTTTTATATGCCATATAAAAGCTTCTCAGGTTTTCTAGCCAATTTATTCCGTACATTTTTTATGATGTGCTAAAAATTAAATTAAAAAACCAGGGTGCACATAAATTGCTTAAATAAATTATTTTAATAAAGCTATGCTTGTTCAGCTCCTTTTATCAATTGTGTTGCAAGCTATACTCTACATTCTTTACACATCATTGGGGATTTGATGAGCAAAAAATTAATTGAGAAGGTTGAAAGCAGAATTAAAATTTTTAAACTAAAGTTTATTGTATTATATGCCTTTAAATTAAATATAAAACTGGGAGAAGCTGGCTTCAAAAACTGTTATTAAATCTTCGATCTTATTCAATTTGTAGTCTACTACTAGGCGAGTGAATTATATCTGATAATTGTACCTACAACTGTGTTCGTGTTTCACGCACGAAGGATAAAATTTGCTTATATGTTCAGGCTCATCATAATACTATTTGTATCAAACGATGATTTTCAAGTATTATAGAATTTTTGTAAAAAAAATTTAAAAGTTCATTCCTTGAATCTAATAAAAATTCTATGAATTAAAATATATGAGGGTGAGCCCACAGTTTGCGTGATAAATTAGTGAGGACGATTACAGTTATTTGGCTGAGCTAGATTCAAACAAATTTATATTAAAATATTAAATTCAAATGGAGATACTTGTGAGTGTAAATGATTTTTTATAACCATTCTTGTAAATTTCGTTTGCTACCAAATTTACATTCGAAAAAAATTAAGGTCACTTGATTCCATAGAGCCAAGTAGGTTAAATGTTAGTTTATAGAATATAGACTTTTCGGTATAAAGGTGCGAACAAAGTACAAACAGCAAAATCAAATTCTAGTTGCGTTTAGAATCTAACGGTTTTTGGTAATACATGCTTTTACAAACATTGCAAAGATCATAATACTCTTGTAGGTAGGTAAAGTTAGTATTCCATTATTATATTCACGTATGACTTATGCTTTTAAATACGGTATTGTAAAATAAGCCAGCTTGCTTGACGTAGAAAATGTAGCAGTATATTTCTACTCTCCTTAGCCAACGGACATTCTATATTCCCTCCGCTATTTGGTTTATGCAGGAATGAACATTTTATGATTTCTAAACCCCTTTAATTCCTATACTTACGACCTAATTGCTATATGATGTACTGCAAATCGAACTAGAAAGCAAAGGGATTTTTTCCTAAAGGCTTGTTGAGAAGCAAAAGATGAAACAAGAATCACAACAGGATAAAATCATGTTTTATGTCTCGTAATTCCCCTGAAACCATCTCACATATCAAAAAACCTTCTTGATCTCTTTTTATTAACTGTAACTAATTATCCACACCAACTAAGAGACAGGATGGAACACATTCTCCGAATTCCTGGCAATTGCTTGATCCTCAGCATTGTGGACTTCTAATTATCAAAAATTTCACCATTCAGACGCTGGCTCACTGACTACATTTATCCACATTATATTTTTCCCGTTGTGTGATAGCCGTAGATCTAAATTGATAATTTATGACACATGTTCTCACGATCTGTAGTACAATTCTTTAGCTTTTTTTTAGTTCAAACAAAATAAGTTACATTTCGAAAAAAATCGTTGACACTACTAACTTCCACATTGTGTTTGGTTTATCAGAGGATTGGCGGTGTATTCTTTTTTTTATCATTAATCTGCATAATACATAAATTATTCTATATGAGCTAAAATTTGAGCTAAAGATCATGGATGGAAATATTTTAAACTATTAAAAAACTACTTAAAGAAAAAATAAATTATTTCGGAGTCTTTACATTGATTTTTGAGATGATGACCAGTTCATTAACTGCTAGGTACAACTGCGGCATCAATCGATGGAACTGACACAATAGCAATTTAGAAGTACATAAATTTAATGATGAATTGAGAATTGAACTAAAACATTGAGTTCTAATTTTATTAAAAAAATTTATCTGAACAAAAATGAGTTGTTAAACGCATTTAAGCTAAATCTTTGGTGTAAAATGAGATTAATAAAATAGTCAGCAGATAAGGTTTTTGATGGAGTAAGCTGGCCCAGATGTGAGAACATGCTATAAATCACAAGACATTCAACTGTCAATGTATATTCAAGGTCAAGACATTAAACATTTTAGCATTTGCACTACTTCTATAATATGAACGTAAACGTAAAATGTCTTGCTTATCATTTTAAATTGATTATTTCGTAATTGAAAATAAGTTAATGGATTGGTAATTATAATTTAAAAACTATCAATCTTCTCAAGGTACCCTTTAAAGTGCATTTCAGGATTATGCTTGTAGAGAAGCTGAAGAAAATGAAACATCGAACGACAAGGGTATGTCATTTCCCTAAAACCTATCCTCACATGTGTGCTGTAGGGAAAAATATATTTTTTTTTGTTTTTCAAGTTAATCTACGATAAGCTACTAGATGACTAGAGTGTTTTTGGTTAAATGCAGATGTTTTTGGGATTTTTTTTACAATTTTTCGCTCGTCTTTTGTTCTCTTTTAATTTAAATTACAGATTTCTTATCTCCGAATCCGATGAAGAGAAAATCAAACTAAAGCCTTGGAATCCTGATATATCATTTAGTTATATTTTAATTCTTTTTAAGTACAATTTTGATCGAGAACAATACATTTAATAAGTAATTTAAAAAGGGGATGTATATTGAGAGAGGATAGAAGATTAAATATAGGGATTGGTACCACAGATATCGGAATTTCCCCTTTTTCGAAGGCACGTGCATTAGTTGACAGAATTTCAGAGAATGTCTACGACAGCCAGGGTCTGTAGAATTCAAGCAAAATCCCTCAGATCTCTGGAATGTCATGAAAACGCAATTATATATTATTTTGCACTTTTGATTGTTTTTTCAATCTGCAATATATTAACGAATCTTAGCTTGCTTTCAATTATCTGAACACAACTAACCTATGTATAATTTATCTTGATTTCGTTTAAGCTATTATCAGCTCCCAAATTATATTTAAAGGCGTTAAGATACTCGCATTTATTAAAGAAATTTTTAAAAATAATTTATAATGTCATGCTATTATATAATTTTTTAGCTTCGTAAACAATTTTTTTAATAATTAAGTCCTACTAAACTCACGATTTTCAATTTTATTAGAGAAATGTATTTACAAAATTTAAATTGAATTTCTTGAATTATTCTCTTCGTCTATCAGCAAACTGTACCGGAATTTAAAGTTTCAAAAGGTCAATACAACCATGATATCACTTATTTATTATACATCACCGCAATAAAAGGGCAATCAGAGAGATGTTTATTTCAATAATTAATCCCCTGAATATCTGCTCTTGTTATCGTTAAAAAATTATAATTAAAACAACTGCAAGTGTGTGTAAGCCGACCAAAATGAGTGTTTCATGATTTGCAACAAAATTTCAGAAGTGATCAAACCAGAAAACTCAAATGTAGATTTTTACAAGCTAAACAACTAAGGTTAAAAGCAAATATTTAAAGTAAACTCGTCTCAGCCTTAAGTTACTGGGTTTTATATTTGAACACATGTAGTTGCTTTAATTAATAATACGACTTTCAATTTTAGGATTGTAGGAAAGCAGAATTTGTTTTAAAAATCACGGAATAAAGCAATTCCATGTCTTACGTTTTTCCCAGAACCCTTCTCTGAACATTCAACACCTGCTTGAGTTTTTCGTTTCTCCATTAACTAAAATTGTTCCACTAATTTGTTCTCACCTCGAGAAAACTGATGGACTGGAAATTACAATGTCTATTCTGATAACTCATTTTCAATTGATTGATAACAATAGTATTCATCCATAAGCATGAAACGCAAGAGTCATTGTGTAAGTAATTGTAGTTCATGTAAAGTCTGAAGGATTTATCCTTTTAGAATCGAAACAACTTCCAGTCAAGACTACAGACTGTACCAAAAGCCCTTGAAAAAACGCAAACAATGGTATAAGTTATGGGGTTCATGATAACAGGATGCGCTGAATAAATAGCTAAACTTCACATGCCTTGGAACTCGAACCCCATCAAAATGCAAGAAATGTTTCTTTTAAAACGTGAATTTGGTCTAGTGCTCGGTTGAAACTCTGCGTCAATGCATGCGCATTTATACACCCCAATTGTCCCTTCCATATAATTTTGGATTTCTTCTTAGAGTTACGTCAAGTACATATATTTAATGACTAAGTTCATCATGCATTTCTGTTACGCGAATCTTTGACCTTTGAGCATGGTCTTAACTTATCTTACTTTCACATGATCTCTTTCATTTCAAGAGTTCCGTTATTAGGCGTCCAACTCGTTTTGTTTATGTTTTTTTTTTTAAATAATTTATAAGTTAAATAGTTTTGCTCTGCTCGCTTTCTTTCTGTTCATCAAATATAATAATTAATATACAAAGAAAAACTCTAAATATTATGAATCCCATGAATGTAAATAAATATCATGTCAAGATAAGCTGCAGCTGATAAATCCAATTTCAGGAACAATTACAGAGTATGGAAGAAGCAAGAGACAGCAGGCCCATGGTCTAAAAGGAGGTCACTTCTTATCTGCACTGGATGTACGATAATATGAGCCCATACAAGACTGCTCTTGCAGAGCTACAGAGATGACATTTACATATATCTTTATTAATTATTATAATAAAATTATTAATAAACATTATATTAAAAAATTTCTAATTACTGCCGTTTAACATAATTTTTGCCTGATCAGTATTTCAAGGTTATGTAGAATAAATAATTTTGCATTCCCATAAGTAAAACAGCCTTAATGGGCAAAAATACAGCTAATATTCAATTTATCGGCATTCAAAATCAATTAATTCATAATTAGCACAAAACGCCAGACTTAACATTTATGTAGTTAATGTCAATTCTAACTGGTTCACTATTTAAATAAATCACAAGCATGGGGTTTAAGTGGACAATTATTTATTTTAAAAATTGCCTAGCTTTCGATAACCAACTGTTATCTTCATCAGGGCTAAAATATCAAACGAGAGAAAATTTGATAATGATAATAGCGAAAAATTGAAATATAAGTTGTTGCTTAATTATTTATGAATATAAAAAAAATTGAAGAAAGACAATTGCTGCTATGGAGGATGATGTTTCTTCTTGAGTTCAAGAATTTTTTTTTGATAAAGGGTGCACATCTTGCTGGTATGTTCCATCCATCATTCTTGTTCATGGTGTTTTAGTTGGATTGGATGTACAAACCTTCTATGATTTTTCGTCGTATGGTACTATGTTCTATCATATAATTATAAAGTGGACTCGCTTTCCGGTGTCGACTGTCATGAGAGCGGATGCATTCGCTAACAGAAATTATGAAAACAATTTATTTCAACGATACTACATGTTGCCAGAATCAATATATTATGTGCTTTACGATTAAATCCACACTTTATATAAAATGCTAACTAATATTTCAGTATGTATAATTTAATAAATGCTAAAATATAAAATTGGTTGGGGTTGGCTATAAAGAAAACTGCCAAACTTTAATTATCAGTTTTGCTAATATTTTAACTTCTCGTGCGTTAAATGATAAATGTTTTCTGCTGGTCAAATTATGACACGTTCCTATCACGTCGACGAAAATTTGATCCGCTAGTACCATCCCAACGGAAAATAGATTAAAGTTGTGGAGCAATCCTTTTTGTATTTTTACAATTTCTATAACACTTATACACATTCATGTTAAGCAAACCAGAAATCGGGACAGAAGGCTACAATATCAAATACACATAAATCTTACAATCCACTAGGATCACGAAAAGTTCATCAACAGTGCACGAACGAAAGAATTCATAAACGAAAGAAGCTTTAAAAAACTATTTACAACATAAAATAAAGCTTGCAAGCTATGTTGTAAGTCCAATATTCGTAAAAGTTCTTCTTGCTATCTATTTATTTGAATACATTTCATAGACATACAGAATATAGCTATTTACAAGTCCATGAACAGAATAGCATGCAGAAGAAAACACACAAATGGCCCTGCTTTCATGTGCCAGCACGAACATGCAGCATTAAAAAAAATGAATATTAGCCCTGTATAAATTTTGAAATGTGTGCACTTGACCTCGTTCTTTTTGCTAAGATTTTCATCGCAGGACTTCGAAAGTTAAAATTTGTTCGTATTTTGTATGATAAATGTGCATACAGCAATGCAGAAGTTTCAGCAAAGAGTATTTGGTCCCCAGTCATCTTTTAAAGTATTTACAATATTATATTGTTGGTTTAACATTTTGAAACTTTGCGAGATTCAGGTTTGAATTCAACTTTTCAGTTAAAATGCATAAAATTCATGCAAATTAGATCTGCTTTCTGGTTTTACTACTTCTAGAAATGTCAATATCAACAGATGACAAAGAGTAGTGCACAACATGTAACCTAAGCAATCATTCTTCGCTGCTAGTATTTTATCCGATTCATTTATTTCTTAATTTCTCCTTTTCATTTAGAATGCTACGGAGAAATTATCACAATTGTAAGCATGAAGAATGAAAAGCGGGAGCTGCAAAGACCCATGGGAATATCTGATGAAGCAGATGACAAGCTCCATTTTTTCAAATAGCTTTTTTTTTTTGGATTCTCAGAGTTTTTCCACGGGAATTTCGATTTAATTTTAGAATTTAGTATTTTATCATTTCATTGCGACAGAGGGGGAATGTGATCAAAATATATCGATTGAAAGACTCTCCCTATCTGCTGTTAGTTGATTTGTAAAAGTCAAGTTTTGCGATGTTTGCGTTTTAATACAATAAATAATAATGTGTCAAAAAGTGAGATCTTCAGGTTGCTTGTTTTTTGCTGAATACATGAGTATTTCTCATTTCGTCTATAACCACTTGCACTAGGTCCAAGCTACAAAATATTTGCGGATTTATTTAATTTCTCTGGTTTCAGATATTATCTTTACCTTCGGAAGTTTGGATTCACAAGGTGTTCCAAAAGTGTTAATTCCATTATTTAAACTGAGGTAACGCCCACGCGATTAAGGGTCACTTAGAATACAAAATGTTCATCAAGCCTCTTGGAATTCCATAAAAATGGCATTTTGATTGGTAATAAGAACAGGAATGCATACAAATTATCAGCTCTTAAACACCAGATTTTAAATTTTTAGTCTACCTAAAACAAAATGCATTGAACTGGACATGACAGTCTTTTCCGAATATTTTACTCTAATTTTATCTACCTGAATTATTTCAAAGCAGTTTGACTTTGTCCTATTTATTAAACTACTAACTGCCTATAGTTATTTGCTACGCTTTTCTGAAACAAATGCCATAAAGTTTAATTTTAGTTTTCGGAAGTAATTTTTACCGTTTTGGACGGCCAAATTCTGAAACCACGGTCTGAGAAGTTTCGTACCTGTTAGCTACCGAGAGCTTTTCAAGGTCTAAATATTTTTCAACGGCGTAAGAATCTCAATATCTATACAAAGAATTGTTTCAGAATAACTTATAACTTTTATATATTTGTAACCTTAATAATTCATCCCATATTTAAAAATCATGCATTTTGAATCAGCCGTTTTCGGAGACGATTTAAATCAAATTAGAATAAATTAGGATTCATAAAAAATGTGGATTTCAAATTTAAAAATGATCACCATATTAGTTTCAACTTAAAAATTTGGGAGTGTAAGGATTTAGAGACTAGGGAGGATGTTCAACCTTTGTTAGCACTGGGATGTCCCAACTTCTTTTACGATTACGAAAGTTAAAATTTATATTGGCTGCCCTATTTTGAAAAAAAAATATTTGTTTTGATAAATTTCTTCAGCAAGCAATTTTGGTCACAAGTGATAAGACGAGAAAACATTTTCTCTTTTAGGTAATTTTAGTCCATTCTACGCTATACTTACAATTAATATGGATTTTAAAAATAATGCAAACGATCACACAAAAGTATATGGATTTGTGCCTGTAATGTTTAAAGATGATCCAAAATTTGAAAGTTAAATTTTGGTACGACTGACGGAAAAGTTCATTCCCAGAATTCGGGAAGAAACACCAAAAGTCATAACTAGGACTGAGTCCTGATTTTAGTAGAGAACTCGGAAAATAACTGAGGACTTTTACAACTTTCTCTACTCCCATTACAGTACGTATTCCTTTGGAATGGTCGTGAGAAATAGTGGCCACGACCGCGGACCGCACGATGGCTTATCGACACCATGTCGCAAAAAAATTTTGACCTACGAACCAAAAAGAGTAGTTTTCAAAATATGGAACTCGTAGTCGAGCACACACAATGCGTGTAACTTTTTCCCATATAAAAACATGAAACAAGAATGATTAATATTAAAAAATGAATGTTTCAACAAAAATGCATTAAAGATAATATTTCAGATGCCACAGAAACTTCCAGCTTGTAATTAGGCGCTTCTAGATTGCGGTGGTGGCAGGGTTGAGACAGGGGATTGTAGAAATATTTGTCGATGGAGGTGCGTTGGGAGTTTATTGATGAACGCTTTAGTCTCTTCTCAAACAAATCTTTATAGTTTGTACACAAGAACGGGAATGTAGATTTCACTTTAAAATTGAAAATATGGCACGTTATTATTTGTCATTGTCCCTGCAATCAAGTGGCAAACACAGCATGGACTATCCAAGTGAACTAATTATTGGAAGCTCACTTATCTCAAAAGAATTTGCCAAGATATTTAA
>JAQIWO010000130.1:0-20390 GCA_034695405.1 Entomobrya muscorum
GTCTATCTAAACGATTAGTCAAGAACACTTGATCCAATTTTCACGAAAATATATATGAAGGTTAACAGGGTCATGAGGAAGAACTATATTGATTTTCAGCCCAATCGGTGAATGTGTTCGGCTAAGCACTTGGTATCCCCATGGGAAATCGGGAGTAGAAAACGGAGAGGAAAGGATTGGAAAAAATTTAAAATCGCTCATTAAACTTCTGAAGTAATAAGCTAGTTGGGAAGAAAAAAATACGTCTGACTGAGACGAGTACTATCGAAAACGGATAAAAACAAGTTTTGAAGAAATGCCCCAATAGTGAATACAGCTACTTTATACGCAAAGAAGGAAAGTGAGAATACTATGATTTTTTGTTATTGCTGTACAGCTACTCTACAACTTACTCTTAAACGACAAAATTGCTAATAAAGCTTTCCATGTGGCAACACATATTTACTTCGCTCGTCCTTTTTTATGTTTGAGGTGGTTCGGAATTTGTATTTTCTGAAGGTGATTGTTTTTTGATTGACAGTTCAATCACTCCGAAATTTAATTGTTGCTGATCAACTGCAGTCGAGTTACCCTGTCTTTGGATTATATGCGTCCTCAAATTTCGTCAAGTAAAAGTCTATGCCTTTCCCGCTTACGTTTGCTTTTTAGAATCAGAAATTATTGAATAAAACGCTTTAGAATTTTTTGAGACTGATTGGTCTTTTAGAAGAAGCCTACAGCATTCAAACTCAAAACTTCCCCTGTGTCGGAAAATATATAAATAAAATTTGAAGGTTGTAGAGGAGATTACAGGAAAAATGTGTATTTGCCTGAGATGGTTTCTTGGCGGAAGAAATCTAAAAACGATTAATAGATATACATATTGAGCGAGCTCCAAGAGGCCGAGCGGCCGTAAAAATAATTCATTTCTTTCGGCAAAATTACATGTTTAAAATAAATGTCAAAATGTTGCACTTCATTCCCACCACATGATCCCAATTTGATTCATATTAAATGAATATGATAGTTTATAATCTAAAAACGTATTCTGGAGCAACACTACCACTGCCTTCAACCACTAAAAATTTGTATTTTAATCATTTCGATTTTCCCTTCCGATTACATCAGATTTCTGATGGCACGTAACAACAATTTTTCGTTATAAGTAAATTATGGCGTTGAGTAATCAGTATACTAATTTAAAATTTATCTTAACTCTTTTTGAAGGCACATTTCATTTACGATTATACAAATTAAATTTTTAAAACTTCAAGTAAAAATATAATCAACAAGTCTTCAACATGTTTTCTACGTTACCAAAGTAAAAAACGCACATTCTACTGATTAAATAATTATAGTCAGTTGAGAAAGTATAGCCAAATTCAACCCATAATATTAAAAACCGCTCTTCTGTTTCTTAACAAAGAGCACGTGCATTGTAGTTCACTTACAATCTTACAGATCCAGTCCCAAGTCCCATTTCTATTCCAAAAAGAATTGTCTTTTAAAAAGATTTCATTCCGAAAAGGCAAAGCATTTGTGTGTGCATTCACTCAGTCCAATAACCTTATTTTTAACCTCATCGTCCTGCCTGATTTGCTGCCTCAGAAGTTCAATTAGCGGTTCATTACTTTCTCTGATCGCATTTTTCTTCCCTGTGGGCTCATGGGGAAGATTTATCCTTTGATTTGTCGTTAAACGCAACACATTGTTTTGTTTCTTGCCAAAATATTGATTAACTTGCACACAATTCGGGCTCTCGATTTGGCATAGTATGCTTTTTAAATCTTCCTGTGTTATTTACTTGCCTATAAAACTGCTTAAAATTCTCCAGTGCGTAAGAAACGTAAGAAGAGACTCCGAAATTTATTGAATTCTAATCATTTCCACTTAAAATTTTGATTCTACCTTTTCCTTCTGAGCTTGAAGGGTCTGTGATAGCAGCAATTGCATGGGCGGACTGAGTAATTCATCTATAATGCCGAGTATGTGGAGGAGAAAGACAAAAATCATAAAAAATTATTAAATTTAGATTTAGGGAGGGCTTTGCTTGGATCTGCAGAGAAGCAACATAATATTGAATGCATTTAACTCAAGCACCAATTACACATATTATGGTTTAGATGCTTTTTATTGTTTTTCTACCATTTCCACAAACACGATGGCATGATGGACCTGTGCCACTTAAGGTAATCATAAGCACTAAATATTAATAATGGCGTTAGATAAAAATTATGTGGATTGCTGATTTTAATTTACTTTTCTGACAACAAGTGATTTGAGGAATGCCAACAAACAATATTATGAATTATTAATGATTCGATACTAATTATTGTTGCAACATGTATTTTTTTTCATAATGCAACTCTTAACAAATGAGCATACTGACTTGTGCAACAATTTGATTAATTAGTATAATCTGGAAATATGCAAAATCTTATAATTAACATTTTCATGTTCAGGAACAATTCCCAAAGTGGCTATACTTCAAAATTATTCCCTTCTCTCTGACTTAGGATAACGTGCATGCAATTTTGTGTTTTAACAAAATATATATTATTCTATGACAATTGGAGTGGTTCAATTCACAGCTTGCTATCTTAATTTATTTTAATTTCAAGTAAAATTGTTTCCAACTCACAATTGATTGAGAAAAATGTATGAAGACTCAAGATGACAGCAGTTTTGGCATGCAGAAAAGGTTAAGCTTACTGGAATTAAAATAAAAAAGACGATCTGCGATTTTACACCTCCTTCAGTAAATAAATAATTAATTAATCCTTGGAAAATAATTAATTATTTATCCTTTGAGAGACCATAGCAGAAAATAAAGCACAAATTTAAAGGTCTCTTACTTGCTTCTTAAAACCGTTGAAAAATTGTGTAATGTTTTATACAGTCTATGTTTCTTACACAGCTTCAATGTAATGTATTACATTAATAGTAGATAGATAGTAGATGTGCGCAAACTTATTAAAAATAGACGGTTTGAATGAACTCTGATGGCTCAGACTCCCGCTAGTCGAGTTCCCCCCTCCTCCAAAATAATACGCTCCGAAATAACTATAACTATTGTAAAGAACGGGTCCTTGTTCGGGTTTTCAGTTTAAGGCACACCATTCCCAAACCCCACCATAAAGCATTTATCCTATCTGAATGCATTGCATTTCAAAGCGACATAAAGATAAGTGTTTCAGAGCGCAGAGTTCTAATTTTGATACAACCAATTGTCATGAAACCAGAGAATGATCCGTTGAGTTGGATACAATCACAAAATGCACTTATCAAACGCATTTACCAAGTTTACCTGTCCTGATGGATTATTAATGGTTTTTATTCAACACTCTTTTACATAAGCATTCGGAGTATACTGTTTTGATTATGGGTTGTTTGATAACATTCCAGTCTATTTTCGTAATTTTATGTTGTGTAGTTTAGAGAATTATGCTGGAGGGGATAATCATCCTCCTTATTCAAAAAGCATGGAGATGTAGTTTTCTCTTGTTCCTTTGCCATATGGAACAATGTTGCGGGGAGGTTAAAATATTTAGCTTGTTTCTTCGGATTTCTAATGAATTGAGCTATCATATCGCTTACCCCTTTTTAAATTCACGTACTCCTTTGAAAATAACATGCAAAAATGGTTATGCCATACTTCGAAACGTACAAAGTTTTGGACTTCTAAGTCACCCACCAAGGAGACAAGGTATAGTCTTACTGAATTTTTTCCTACTTGTCCTAGCCGATCTGTTGCCTCAATAGTAAAACCTTTTTGTTTTCTTTGACCACATTTCTCTATTGAGCTTTTCGCTCCCCGGCTGCCTTCCCAGTAGGAAATATTTTTTTAAATTGAGTTATGTCGACATGAGGTAAGGCTATAGCTCCATAGAATCCCTGTCCCTATCACCAACACCACTAGCTGTATGCGACACAGAAGAATACTCTTTCTTGATCATCTTAAGGACAATCTATCTTAACGGAGTGTGAAGCAACTGGCAAAACTGACTAGATTCTACTCGTTTCTATCGATAAATTGGCTTCAATTATCTTTTTTAGGAGTTTGATGGTTAGCAGTAGCCATTGTTAGGATCGAGTAGTTTGGTTATTTTCGCCCAATCCTTAAAGGGGAAAATCTCTACATTAAATAATCTTGATTCTGTTGTTAGCTAGTTTTTTTAATGGGAACTATTTGGACTAAGGCTAAAAAGCCTAAAACTAGCAAGATAACTTAAGCCTACGGGAAAAAAAATAAAAAAAAAGAAATAAAAAAATATTAAATGAAATAAAACCGCTGTAAAGCAGCGTGGAAAAAACTACCAGAAGCGTGATGAAAATTGAAAGTAATTGAATGAAATTTGACACACTAATTTATTATTAAACGGAACTATTTTAATACTTTCCACTCAACTTGTTAGCATTAACTTTCAGTCTCATGTTTCCCACCTGTAGGTATTCGTGGAATAATTAAAACACTTTTTTATTTGACTGCATGTGTATTCACAAGAAATATTTTTGCACTCATTTTAGTGCACCTCGCACGATTAGTTATCACAATGCTCAATGTTGGTTATAATCACCACTACCCAGTTGTATTTTTGACAGATATGCTTAATAGCCATCAAAATTAATAATCCTGACATGCTTGTAATATTTCAAATCTTATCGTCAGATAAAATATACTTCATTTTTTACTATGGTTTCACGAGATACCAAGAAAATGTTCTTAAACAGCAAGTTATGCCATATAGCATCGTAATCACCTTAATCAGATGAGGATTGGGAACTTTTATTCTCAATACTTAGGGATTCGGAGATAAAGGGTTCGCAGACTGGATTTGGATATTTAATTTATAACTTTTCTGCTGTAAGCCATCGAATAAATTTTGAATTGAATTGAAATGTATAGTCCATTACCCACAAAAAATTATTAAAGCTTCAGCAAATACCAGTTTTTTAAGTATTTTAGTTAAAAATGGATTATATTTTACAAAAATACGCTTGTTTTGAGAATTTTTCAAAGTTTAAAATAATTGTAATGCGTTTTGTGAATTGGAATTCAAGAAAACTTGCACTTGGATGTAAACGCCGTTACTTAGAAAATTTGACATGTAACGTAGTCATGATTTGGAGGTGATCCAGCTCTGATTGACGGAAGAAGTGGAAGGAAAAGAAGGAATAGGCTAATATCCAAACAACAAAATTTAAATTACAGTATCTGAATTTCAGAGTATTGTATAATTCAGAATCTTCACACCACGAGCCTTTTTTTTAATTTCCTTATACATTCACCCTACGCACAAAGCCAAAGGACAATGTGTATTTTAATCCAATTTTAAAGAACAGGACTAGGTACACGAATTTATTACTTGGGTGATCTTTTTCTACTTCTTATGCTTCCATGACGACCGGGCTCCAGACTCGACGGATACATATTTTGCGATCCCCAAACCTCCAAACAGTCTTCCCATACGGGGTATTCAAAGATTCTCTGCGAGTTCGTCTACCTTCCGAATGAAGGATCGAGTACTTTTGAATTCCACCGTTGCCGCTGTCTCGGAAGTTCTGCGTTTGAAAAATCTGGAAGGTGAAGAAGCTTCCTCTTTTGATACTTGTAGTGCAATTACATGATAAATCATTATTTGCGAAAACATTTTTCACAATTGGCCTTGGATTATATTCAGATTTTTTAGTGACTATATATACCATTTAATCAGAAGCTACATTTTACTGCTCCAAACATTAATGTCAAGGGTCATGGTCATGGTAATTCTGTTAAAAAGATATCACGAGACTTCGTTTGGTTGTAAAGTTAAATAAAGATAATATCAATATTATTTGAAACAGCCACAGGTTGGAGTCATGTCATTGAGCCATGACTTTCTTGTTGAATCGGGTTTGCAGCACATGTTTTTGGTGTTCATTTTCATTCATTTGACAACTTATTTGAATTAGTTGTAAGCTCTAAGAAGGCAAACACTCATAGTAGTAGTAAGAAAATAAGTACATGGCATCCTATCAGTAACTAAAATAAAATTCGAATAGTTTAGGCAGAATATCATATTTATTAGCAGTTTTAAATTTCGGAGATCTATAAACAAGCAGTGAGCTACACGAGAACGAAAACATAGTAAGGGAAAGTATGCTACCCTTAAATTAACACAAGTGACTAAATACAGTGTTTGTTGTGTTATAGATATAAGTTATAATTTTTATAATTGAGTGTTGCGGTTCAACGCCTAATATTTTTAGTTATTGTAAGTAAAATCACTCCAGGAACACAGGTTAGGAAGGCTGTTAAAAATAATGAGAATATATAAAGCGAAGGGTATATAATAAGGGATTGGTAACGCCATCCACCACTGCTTATTTCAATTCTTTTTTATTCTATGCAATAACGTCACATGCTGAGCACCGTTGCATGGTAGAGATGCTGCCGTAGCTGCAACGAGCAGCCAAGGTCTGCATGCTGCTTGCATGCTAAAGGATTCTGCATGTGACGTAGGCATCCGCTTTTGTCAGATATGCGGGAAGTCGCTGTGCAGGTTAAGTGTTGGTATAAGTTTTGTTGAAACATTTTAAATTACCAATTTTGTGGTACTTAATCCGACAAATGAATTTCATAGCACCAGATTCCAGTAAACCATATGCATCTGCATGTATTAGGTAAGTTGAGATGCACGAAAATACATGGAGTGGCGTTGAAATAATTTATGTCGAATGCTGAAATTAATTTATCTTTCTGGCTATGTTTCATATGTGCTTTTCTAAGAAAAATACATTCTTCGGGACGCAAGAATAATAATACTTTGTTCAGCACATTTTTCTTATGAAGCTTTAAGAAACGTATAACTTGATATGATAAAGTCGTATCCAACCTTATTTTAAATGGGACTTAAGAAGGCGGTTTCCTCCTAGATTTTCGCATTAAAACTACGATAGCTTTGACAAACCATATTAAACATAAGTTCAGGTAAAACCTAGTTGAAAAAAATGCTGATATTAGTCTTTATGGTGAGTTTTTATTCACAAAAACTGTTCTATATTTTTCCTAAAATGTGTTCACTAACAATCAGGAATTAAATAAATACGCTTTGTGTACGACTTTCTTATAATCTTTATTACGATATATTCCAAGACTTAATACAAACATTAATGGTGTTTCGTAAAAATCAAAATTATGAAAAAATGCTTTATTTTTCGTGCTTTTAATAGCTTTAATAGCGTGCTTTCGTGCTGCTTTCGTGCGTGCATATTAATCATGAAAATTACATATAAACATAGTGGCAAAACGATTGCTTTTAGTATGCATCCTGTAAATGCACACACTCACTTCAAAAGCACATAAATTAAACCAATCAAACGTAAAATAGGTAGTGACTACATATTGATGACTCGTCTATTCTTATTCATCCCCTCGTCATAGCAAAAACGGGTGGACTCAGGAATAAATAAATATATGTGGACACAAGGTA
Organism: Entomobrya muscorum; assembly: GCA_034695405.1. NCBI lineage: Eukaryota > Metazoa > Arthropoda > Collembola > Entomobryomorpha > Entomobryidae > Entomobrya > Entomobrya muscorum. The sequence goes on from JAQIWO010000130.1 coordinate 7,452, forward strand.
CACGTAAACTGTCAAACGCAAACAAACTTGGATTCTGAGGGTAATGCTTATAATTAAACGGTATTTTGTCATTAGCTCCAAATACTCGGCAATGTTTGCCAGTACTTTCATCGAAACAAAAGATCTGCTTTGTGCTCGGATTAATTTTTGTAATAAACATTAACAAAGGTGCTACGTTGAATTCATTTAAGCGAAAATGTTCTGCCTTCAGTACATTCACGGTTTTCTAAAGCTGACAATGACATTAAATTATTCACTCTGTTCACATATCAATCTATCAAACAATCTTTACCTCTGATGTAGCCTTCTTTCCACCCAAGTTCCTTTCTTATCACACAACTGTTAGGGGCAATTTCAGTTATTTTCGCACGGGAAATCTGTCCGCAAATTTTCTTTAGACAAATGTCCTCAAATTTATGGATTTGAAGGCGGCGGATCAAACACGATATATGTGATAGAAGAAATTTTGCGGTTACCGAATTTTTATATGAAGTGGCGTATGTATTTGTCCTACTGTCAGATATACTTACACGGTTCGATTGAAAAATTTAAATCTAGCTTTACTTGTTTGCCTGTAGATAATTAAAAATTATTGGAGTGATGAAGCAAGCAAAATTGTTAAGGATATATGAAGTGTGTCCTATTTTTAATCAACGCTCATCATTTGAATTTATAAATCAAAAACTATTTTGTAGATTGATCATTCTCGTTTACTACATGTTATCAACCACAAAATTCTTGGAACTTGTAGATCTCCAAATCAATTGTGAAGTTGGAGTTGCATATTAGGAGAACCAATTTGGATGGGGAGAATGTTTCGTTGTTTAAACATCAGGAAATGGAGATCAATAAATATGCATCTCCTGTGACCGTTGTCACTGCGGTGAGCGAAGAACGTAATGAACTGAAGCATTCAATCTAATTTTGTCAAACAAGTCATAAATCCCCAACAAGAAAAGTGGAGGAGAAAAAATGGGCTTCTTACCAAACAACTACCTGGCATGACATGAACGGGGTTTCGGAATCTGTTATACGGTTTTACCATTTTTCCAAGTGTCATTAAACAATTGAGAGTATAACTTTGCTGAAGAAAGTAAAAGATAATATTTTTAATGAATAAATATTGACTAACTAGACGCAAACACCAGAAAGAATCAGTAAACGTTAATTTGAATAGGTAAGTCTGTAAAATACATGGAATGCTAAAATTCAACCTGTTATATGTGCTCCAGACCAAACTGACGCCTCCTGTTTCACGAAGTCCGGTAATGCCAAGTTTTTCTATTTCTTAAATGTTAATCCATGATGGCCTAACTATCAGTCTGCTGCATTGTAATAATATTCATTTTGCACAAGTTTCTTTACAAAAATTTAAATAAGGTACTGTTCCTGGAAATGTTTCCAATACATTGTAACAACCAGCCAATACGCAACTGTATTACGCCGTCAAAGGTTTTAATCCTAACCTGTCGCGATTAGGATTGATTATTACATGTCTCCATGCAGCAAGTGCAAACAAGCAATACTAGATGGCGCTTTCTGTTCTGCGACGATGACGCACAAATTTCATTGTGCTACCGGGTTTCATGATATGGAGTATGGAGTAAAATTTAATTGAGATTATAATAAAAAGTTATAATATGGTGATACCCAATATGGCTTTAAAACAAATTAAATCTAATACGCTGGATACAAAATTTTGTATATTGTATTCATAAAACAAAAATTACATATCTAAAACTTGTAACGGGAGAAAATAAGTAAAACCACCTAAAAATTAAAATTAATTTATGCATGCCATATTTTATGCATCCATCATTCCATCAAATGGTCCTCCTGATCATCAGTATCCAATTTATCGTGAACCCTTATGGTGCTTATGAATGCATCTGTTGGAATTGGGTTATACTCCAAGGAATCATCCTCATCATCGGTGTCATCATCTTCGTTTACTGAGATCTTGGCATGTCAAGTTATGTCTGGGGGTACATATCTTCGACTGATGATATTCAAGTTGACTCGTTAGTACCCTTTGTGTCGACTGCCGAAGAATCCATCGACGAGCTAGACCCTGGTTGGCATGATTGAGAAATTTACTTCCATACAAAATTGAATTCTTTTGGAATTATGTTTTGTTGTCGAATGAAAAGTTTCTATGCTGGAGTCTTCGTGCTCTGTGTATTTTTAGATTTATGGATTACATTTTTTTACTTATAACATAACAAAGCTAATGACTCAAGTTTTATCTTCCGTCCAACACGTATTGTATTGAAAACTCTAGAAATGCATACAGAATAGCATTGTAAGTTTATTTTGTAGGTAGGTAGGTTGTTATTGTTATTGACTACAGGAGAAATGAATTGCATTATTTTTTTGTAGATATATCTTTGTATATTTTGTATTTTAACCTTACTGATTTCTATCATATTTACCGTTCATTGAGATAATCATAATCTATTAATTTTTTCATGTAGATATCTATCAGTAAACTCTACCAATATGTGCAATTTTCCGATATATGCCTTCGTGACATTCGAATCCATGTTTGCATTTTAGCTATTATTTAAGATGGTTTTGATACCACTAGTCTGACCAATCATATATGCAAAAAAATAAACTCCATATGCATACCTACTTACTTAAATACACAAAATATTTATTAATTGTAATAACTTAAATTATATGAACTACTAAAATTGTTCTTTCAAAAAGAGTTTAGTATTTCCTAATTACAAAAAACATTGTTTTCTAAAAAAATTCTTTCTCAGAAGGATAATTTGCTAAATTTACTTGAAGTTGTCATTGTAACGCAATTGAAATTTCAAAATTCAAACTTTTTAATAACACCTAAATGTACCATAGCCTAAAGTTTTACAAATAAATTATCTTGCGTTTTTATCATAAACCTATTGAACTGATTAATGTCTATAAAATTGCCTAAATTCTCATTAACATTAGGTCAGACTATCCTATATTTGCCCAATTAGATCAAAATACATGTATAACTGAGTTCGTAGGGTTTACATGGGTCGAATATGTAAAGTTTCCAAACTATAAGATTACGATTTGCGTGGATTGAACAGCTTGACCATATTCAATTCACTAGAACACTCATGCATTGCATTACATTGCTAATTAGTTTAGACCTTATTAGAGTCACACAATGTTATAGTAAATTCCGTATTAACAAAAAAATTGCGCGTCTATAGTTAAGGTAAGTTTAAGGTTTTACTCAACAATTATGTTTAAGGTTATCAATTAAGTACTTTTAACCTATATGATTTGTGTGGCTTATGCATTTAAGAAGTTTTTAAATCTATCTTTTGCTCTACTTATATAGTTATTTTCTGGGGCTTAGGCTTTATTGAGTAACAGTGTGATATTAGTATATTAGATTCCGTATCTAAAATATGCGCTATCAATCCTATCCCTTGCAGCAAGATTACATCCAAGATTCGTCCATAAGACATACGGACAAGGATTTACTATTGTCCAAAGGATGTCGAAAATATGACGATTAACGTCCACGGGATGTGATAGGGATGTGCCTATTTCCTAAAATCATGTCCATATCGTGCACGTATGGATAATCCATAAGACAGACTAAAGATGTCCATACTAATTGCTATCAGTGTTATAGATGTACATTGGATGTCTTTGGGATCACAAAAAGATGCATTTATGATATAAAATGGACGTGACTTGTTATTTATGATAGCTTTAAAAATTTGTTTTCTTCTTTATGTAATTATTGAAAACATTTAATTCGTATTCATTAACAGTTATCAAAAGTACAAAGGGAATTCATAAAGATACGATTCAAAAGTACAAAAAGAATTCATAAAGACATGATTTAATACAGTAAAATTTATTTATATCTCTTAGTGGCCATCGGCCCATAGAGATTCAAAACATTCATAAAATAACAATATGATTTAATAATTTCGATATCCATCATTTCTTCACGTTTTTCAAGCGATCTCCAGCATGGCGGAACCAATTCATGCACGCTCTTTCCACTGCCTTTTCATCGGACTGGAGTTTTCTAAATGATAAGGCTGCAGCTGTAAATAAACAATTACGATTTTTAAATTTCCAGCTACTATATAGTTTATATTACAAAGTGAAAATCTATGAAACAATGATGTTCAAAAACATTTGCAGTACTTTTTAAGGTCCTCCATGTTTGCGTCAAAGAGAAATTTTCATTATCCTTGTGACCCCACAAGCTAAAGCTTCTAGCCACCTCATCCGTCATCATTTTTCGCAAAACACGACCTACGAATTCAACCACCGAATCACCTCCACAAGCTAGCATTTCCTGTTTCTAGATAATATTAATGGTTTATGGTTACATTTCAACATATGAATTAATAAACTCTTAATAGGAAAAGCAATTACCATTGAACGCAATTCATCTTCAGTAAGGCTAGCATCGAAATTCATAAATTCCAGCAGCGTAGCATATGGAGCACCAATGACCTTCGCTTCGGGTTCAGCTGACGATTTTAAGCGGTTGGAGGACATTTCACGCTCTAAGTTTTCAACTCGCTTGTCAAGGTTCAATGTAGTTTTCTTGATTACTGAAATATCCTCCGCAATCTTCAGGAGAAGTTCTTTAAAGAAAATAACATAAATTTCAAATTTTTCAGCATTAAAAAATAGTATGCTATCAAATTATATGCCAAGCATGGATTTTTCTGTACCGTATTCCATTGAAGGATTCTCCGCGGTAGAACTCTGGTCATTCAGCGCAGAGGATGGTTTAGATGCGACTAAATCACGTTTCCGCTTGATCTGCCCGGTCAATGCGTTATGTGCCAACTTGCAGTTTGGAGCGAGATTTCCACTCTTAGATCCACCTGCTTGTGGTTCGTTAGATTCACCGATCCCAACTGCTGAAAGAACGTCGCGCTCATCAAATGGTTCTAAACGGTTAGACAAAATTTTTAAAATACTTTTGATTCTTGAAACTCCACATTTTATCTGCATATGACTGTAACATTACCATCTGTGTAGGTAACCAAACCCAAAGTTGCACTAGCAACAGGAGGCCGAGGCAATGTGGTACTACTTTCACTCTCTTCATCCGACGAATTTACTGAGTTCCGCCTAGCACTATTAACCTTCGGCCGTCTAGGTTGAGAGAATCTCGGTCGTTTTGGAGTAACGTTGTCCTCCGCATCCGTGTGAAGGTCAGATTCGTATTCAGCAATTAATAGCCACTTTTGAGCATCCTCGTAGGTTTCTAAAATTTACAGTAACAGAAAAGTTAGCACTCAACGGTTCAAGGTTTCTTTAACTCTAGATGTAGTAGGAATTTGTAAGATAATATTTTTAAATTACCAGCAGTTTTCAAAACTTTCGCGGGATATACAGTCCAGGTCTTCAGATTTGGAGGTTTCTTATTTTTGACCTTAGATTCAGTTCCTATCCCCGGTGGCCAATAACAAATCCCCTTTTCATGGTCCATCCAATTGCTTGCAATGATGGAACAAGCCTTCCCTTCCCCTTCTTCTGTCTCCACAACATAAAACATCTCACTGGCTGTGAATGAGTAGAATAGCCACCAGACTATCTTCCGATGGGAACACTTGACACTTTCCTTTAATACTCCGTAAAGGCACTGACACTCTTGTGAACACTGAGGCTAAAAATTGGTGAATGTTTACTAGTGATGACTCACAGGGTTCAGTAAAAACTAGTGACTTAGATGTAAATAAATCTCCAAAAAACACAATTACTCCTGTAACGGGATCTTTCAAAATATTGGCCACTTTTAATAAATCGTTATTAGTTGTCAAACAATAGCTATCTTTCTGGAAATCAGTCCGACCAAGCTTTATAGTGAAGTTAGTGGAGGAAAAGAATTTGTACTGTTCGCCTTCAAATGCAAGTGGCAATGGTCCAAATTGATGAGCCCACTTCAATACATACTTGTCAAAATGTTCTGCTTTTACATCAGACTCCAATTCACACAATCTGTTGACTACTTGCTCTAATGGTTTGTTGGGTGTTCTTATTAACTTTTTGATTTTACCTAGTTTGCTTTCAAACCGAAACGCACTGAAAGTATCTAGAGGACCTAAGTTCACAACGTCTTTCGCCAAATGAATCAAACAATGAAGGTTGTATGTAGCTACGTCGTCTCCAAACAATTTTATCATACCATTTGCATAGTATCGAAGTAAACTATTCGCATACTCATTAAATTTTATATGCAAATCTGAAGAACATAAAATGTTTACAGAAACAAGTAACGATTTAAACAACAAAAAGCAATCAGCAGAGATTATACCATCAAAAACTATCACTCCTGTATACAAAAGTAACTGACGAAACTCTACTGCCTTCCACCTATCCAATTCTACAACTGTCCGTGGCTTTCGTTGGAATTCACAAACTATATATGGACTGATTGACACCAACCGAGAAGAAAGCAACAGAATGTTTTGACTGCCCAGCTTGTGTAAACTTGGCTTGCCTTTTACTAACAAGTGAATGAATTTACGTACGACTCCTAAGCATATCAAATGCATATAATCTGATGGAAAACATTTAACCATATCTATGGACTCAATTTTTTCTAGCGCACTGGTTTTTACATGATGATCTTCATTCTCTCTAGAACGAAATGACAGATTTGTTCGTTCTCGTGCACTTGTTTCTACGAATGTCATTCGATAGTTTTTGTATTGACCCTCCACTTCACATTTGTCACACCCATAGTATCCTGTGTGACCCTTTGTACCTTTAACAAAGGACTTTGCTGGTGCATCACAAATAACGGAATGAAGATGGATATGTTTGTTTTTTTGTCGCAGGTCGTCCTTCAATTTTATAAATTCGTTTATAAATATCTCCAGAAATTCATTGACACAGTTTGGTTTTTTGTTGCCACTATATATGCCTATAACAAATGGCTCTATTGAATGATTCACAAAGAATCCTAATATGGGCCAAAACTGAAGACTACTACTATTATAGATTGGCAATCCGTCAATACTTAATTGGAGATGCACAAGGCTAGTATTCGTATTTTCTAGCAAACTATGAACTCTCGAAGAAAACTCAAAATGACAATACTTCCCAGGATTCACTTGTGTTGTTTCAACTATTTTTTTCGTTGGTTTTATCACAGTTCTACTGTCTAATGGAAAGCTTGAGTGACACGGATGTTTGCGAAGCACTTTTAACAGTTCTGAAAACTGGACATGGTTAATTCTGTTTGATAAAGCCCAACTTTTCAAGTCATCTAACAAGTTAACCACTTCGGGTTCACTATCACTGTCGCTGGTGTCACTTTTGACTGTTTCAGAAAGCTCTAAATATTCACTTGTTTCAGAGAGCTCTAAATATTCACTTGTTGCTTCATAATTACAAAATGGTTCAGGATTCTGAACGGAAATGGTTGGATTAGACTCGCTTTTGCTACTATGATTGTTGTATTGGTTATTAGCTTGCTTTTTCCTTAGTTCGTTTATTTCTTGTTTTGCAATTTGCCTGATTCTGCGATTGCTTACAATTAACTTTCTTCTAGACGACATTATTTCTTTAACTTTAAAATGGTTTGTTTGTAGTCAAGCGAATACTCTACTGTTGTAGCACTAGCATCACAGATGCTGACATCAGCATGCTGAAAGTATATGAAATGCCGCCAAAACAATACTTGATGGCGGCAGGTAGCATATGTAGCCTAATACAGTGTAACTATATGGACGTTTATAAGACGTACATTGGACAACTTTTTGAGGAAGTTCTTAAGTTCAGAAATCATATTATATTCTGTACGTCTATTTGACATCCTTTTCTACATTGATCATCCATGAAATCCATTAATGGACCTAAAAAATCATGTCCTTTGGACTTGTCTTGCTGCAAGGGATGGGTATAAACGTTGTGGTTCTCAACCATCAGACACTTTTTGGGTATGGATTAAGCACTTTTCAATGAAGGTGCATTTGTTTGTAGTTTTATGAGATACATAATTTTACTTTGCATAAATGTTTATTTGAGGGATCATAAAACCACAAAAGAACATAATGAATTTCAGTCAGGAAATTATTTATCCGCCAAAAAACGGATAAGTATATCTGCTAACGGATATAGATATCCTTCAAACGGATATATTTATCCGTTTTCGGATATATATATCCGTTTTTTCAGTCGTTTTAACTAAATTAAGCAGTAACAAAAATTTTGAGTTGTAACAAGTTATTTATTTTTTATAATTAAAGGTAGCGACAATTAAAAACTATTGACCGTAGGCAATCAGAGTTTCACCGTGGGCAGCGGTTTAAATTTCCAATCTTAGTCTGGTTTTTTTTAGTTTCTATGCTAGTTAAATGGAAATCTTGCTTAAACAAAACGTCGAAAGAATATATATTATACGCGTTTTTACAGCGGTTATATATATCCGCCAAAAAGACATACATATCCGGAAAGCCTTGACTGAATTTATCAAAAAAAACAGAGACCATTGTATCAGGCATAAAGAAGTGTCTCGAGGAACGAGAATATTTTGGGAGGAGAACATACTTTCTGGGGGGACTAGAAATTTCTTGGGAGGACATTGTCCTCCCTGTACCTACTGTTCCTGCGCCAGTGCCACCAAAGAAGTCAGGATCACATCAGGCAATTCGATGCGGACAAGATTTAGTCGATCTGAAGTCTTACTCACAACTTTGTCCTATTTTACTTGTTTTCCGCTAAGAAATATAACCAAATGAAGATGGTTTAGTAATTAGATTTTTGTGGGGCAAATAAAGCTTTGTTGTTGAATAAAAGTTCCGAACGTGTATATGGATAGAAAATGGTTGGAAGGGGAAAAGTTGGAAAGAACTTACTTGCCCTGGTCATCGCATTACTACTGTATTTCTGATATGGTAACAGTGTATTTGGAAGATCCTCCCTGCACATAACCTCCAGACTTTTTAGAGCAACGGTTATCTATATTGTCGCTTGTCTTCTTCATGTCGTTTTCCACCATTGGGGGATGGACGGAATAGGAGGAAGGAATAGCATCATGCCTTTCTCTCCAAAGCCACCTACTCCTAAAAAAATTGAGTATGTAATATAGCCAGAAAAATAAAATGGTTTAAGATTTATTATTGTTTATATTTTTATTGCGTCAGTCATAATTTATTTCTTATTTTTTCACAGGTACAGCAAATTTACACGCTCTTGTGTTTCTTCTTTATATGGAGATGTAAGCCAATAGGAAGCTTTTGAGCTCTAAAATTTTCTGCGCGATCTGCTACATGATACTACACTTGACCGCAGATGATTCATGTAAAGTAAATTGAAATTAAAAATGAGAGAATAACAAGATTATACAAGCCCCTTTGTAGTGGAATATATTTTAAATGCCAATTTTTATTGCCCATTCAAGCAAATTAATTCAATATTTTAGGCAGCCGAGCAAAGCAAGTTCTGGTAGTTCTCTTGACGTATTTGTTTTGTATGTCTAACTGTCCGCAGACACTCTTTCGGTGACACATAATAATAAGCGTGGCTGAAGTTTTGCCTGTCGGTCATTAGAGCCATGAATGTAAGTGAAACAATCATCATTTTGTCCCCTTAGGATCTTCACGATCTTAAAATAGTCATCTACGTAACTAGGATCGATTTATTTTTACTGTTCTTTTGGTTTTGATTATTAAATGTTATACGAGTTCTTTTAGGTTTTGTGAATTCTCTACAGGAGCACGAAACAAACAATTCATATTACTCAAATAGTATGCAGAAAGTTTAAATATCATGTTAGATATAGTGAGCATCTGGCCATAAAACATTTTTGTCATGGTTTTACTGGAAATAAAGTGGTTTGTAGTTTGGATTTCAAATTTGTCAACATAAGCCTGTCATTATTGCGCCTCTCGGATTATCGTGTCCCTTTTGAAATTTTGATCTGTGATGGAGTAAGTGTACTTAACTCCAAAAATTCGTTACTGAACTACGTTTAAATGTATCAACAAATGTAAACATTCTGGTTTTAAAGAACTAAATGTTAAATTTGGTTTTAAACAAATGTTAATAAATTAAATTCAAAACTTGAACCTACGAACATTTTACCCATAAATGCAATAAAAATGTAACAGAGAAATTTTTAAGTAGATTGTCTTTTTTATTATTAATTAGCCTCTGTAGAGGAAACTAATTTGCTTCAATTGGAAGGTCAAAATAATTGCGACACATTGCGACTTTATCAATATAACTTGCAACCAGACTAACAATCCCCAGCCAAACCCCAGAAAATCCGTAGTTCTGAAAAAGGATGTAAATGAATGTTTGAAAAATACATTATAGATCATTGAGTTGATTTAAAAACTGTTACACGGCTTGGAAGAAGATGTGTGAAAAAGGCAAAGGTACTTTAGAACTGGGAACACGCGAACATATTGATCAAAATGGTCATTATTATTTGGCTTTGGCTATTATCTTCCAGAAATGATGACTGTAGTGAAAACAAATTTATTCACCCTGTTTAGTTTGTTCAGTGAATAAATTTTCGTGTATCAGGCAAGCTCTGAGATCTTCTTGTGACTACTAATTTGTTGCAAGTAGAAGGAATTACGTTGAAATTTAAAACAAGTACATGAAGTACAGCCAGAAAAACATTAGCTTCAGCACTTCATTTGATATCGTTAAAAGTCATTCCAATTATTTTGGTGTGTTAAAAAGAAGCAATAATTACAAGGTAGTTGTCTTCCATTGTGGTGGATACTATGGTACAGAATTAATTAAAAGGTAAAAATGAGAATTATGCTCTCTTTTACAGTACTTGAGATGTTATTTTTGTCTTAGCATATACATTTGTTGAATAACATGAATGTTTTTGGGACTGTCAAGTGTGGTCTCTCACTAAACTCCTGATTTAAATGATGTACACGATTAAGCTTAACTCAACGTCTTCTAGCTTGTTTGGTATCTGTGAATTCCCGGGTGGCAATACGACAATATGTATGTAAATATTACAAAATGGCGCAGCATTACAAATGGAACTGGGACTGACTAATTCCATTCTTCAGTCCAGTCTTCAGTCTGCTCTATTCTTGTTTGGATGATGGTGGCTTAGTGAAGAAATTTAAAGTTTCGTACATCATACTCCGAGCATTTGCAAGAGATGAAAACAAATGCATTGCAGGTCATGCTAAAATGAAATAAATTTAAAAAAAGGTAACAAAACTACGCGAATACATGCTAGATGTTTAATTGTTCTAACTTTTTAAATTGCGTTTGCCCCAACTAAGGTTGCCTATCCTCAAAAACCTCTCACGGGTTTAATATTCTCATGCAATCCACGGATAAAAACAACAAAAGTTGATTCATTTAAAACGTTGGTTGTTTTGTAGCTGAAAATGTTACCTTTTTTGCGGTTTAATCAAACGCATGGATCTTGGATTTATAGATCAACCTACGTCTGATCATAAAAGAGGTGATAGTCTGGATTATAGCCTGATTGTCTGAGAAAACGAATTAAAAAAAGAAATCAAGCCATTTGAATCAATGATTTCTTGTGCATACACTTTTACTAGGTTTTATACTGGCTGCTGCTTGATTCATGTAATAGCACTATCAGTATTTTGTTATTCGTTAATTTTAGCGTAATGGTTTACTTATTTTGGTTCTCGGATTAAATTGATCATTTTCAGAAATTGATTTAAACACAGATTTAATGTCTCCTAAAAAACAAGCATAATATTGAGAGGCTATCCATTCATTTTTGGCTTTTGTAATTTCGTACCGACAAATCATGGATAAAAAACATTTGCAGGAATGAACTATATCGTTGGATAATACACTAAAAGACATGCGCACCCACGCTTTCAATCTTCTTTCATTTGAATCATAAGTTCAACTGCCAACATCTCTAACCTACGTAAAGAGTCATGATTTTTTGTCACTTTTACAAATCGTAATGATGTGTTTTTTTTGCAAATAATCAATTTAAGTATTCCTATAAAATTCTTCTTTAAATTGTTTTCATTTCTTAGTTTATAATAATTTTTAAAGATCTGTTACTTGAAGTAAGAAGATTTAGTTTTGATGATGCCACTGTGTCTCACTCGATTTTTATGTATTACAATTTGAGCGAGCGTATGAATTTGTTGGATAAAACGCAAAGAGAATTCAGATTCTTAAAAACTATGTCTCTGTAAACTATCTCTTATAGCCGCCCTACCGATTAGAATTGGAATGGTATGGGTTTACGTTGATTAACTTTTTGATAGGTTGACGGCAGAATCCGTTCGTGTTAGATACTTATGAACGTGTGAGAGCAGGTAAGACGCGCCCATTGATTGTGGGTGATAAAAATATATAATGAATGAATATCTCAATTGCTAACGTCTGCTTGGAGGATTTATGTTCATTTTAGTTTGGAGCAGTTGATGCTGCCCAAATCTACATTCTGCAAGCGCTCAGCTTAGCCAAAAGTAAAATAATGTTCTATTGAGGGACCTGCGTATAGACCTCACCAGTTTTCCCCAATTTAATCATCCCGAGTACTTGTCAACTCGAAGTATTATAACTCTTAACCTTCATATAATATTGTTTTAAAACGAAACAATAAAGAGTTTTTGACTTGAATTTGCATCCCGTATAAGCTTCAGTTCTCAAACAAAAGTATGAAGACGCTGGAGCAGTTCCCTCTCACATGACACAAGTTGAGAGACACGGCGGCTATGTCAATAATAAAAAGGATAGAAAAATTAGCATTGTTCCTGATTACAACTGTAACATTTCAATATTAAACGCTAGTACAGGCATATTGTCGAAAATAGAATGTTTTATGCAGTTAAATATGACGATTTAAGCAGTAACGTCATTTACACAATGTCTCCTACTAAAAACGCATCTCAAAATGTTCAGAAGAGGACTCGCACCACTGGATTGTAGGCAGATGATTATGAAAAATAAAGTGAACAAAAAGTATGC
>JAQIWO010000131.1:0-20078 GCA_034695405.1 Entomobrya muscorum
CAATTGTGATTACAACAGTTGATTACTATACTTTTAGCTTTTAGTCTTGAGTTGAGATGTTTGTGTTGTGTATTTTTTATCAGACAAACAACGTTATAAAACACCATATTATTTTAAAGCTGTATCTCTCACCATTTTCCTTTAATCTTTTCAGTGCTGTCCATTATGAAACATTGTACGAAAATGTATACAGCCGATGAATTCATGGGTTTGGAATCAATCTATAGATTTTTAGACAAATTACAAGCCTTTCGAATTTATAACCGGATAAATCATGTGGTATTCAATTTTTTGTTCCAAATAGAGTTTGTATGCTTTGAGCTTTTATTATTCGAATATTTGTACGCTCATTAATTGAGATAGACAGAAAGGCAACCTGAGAGCAACAAAATGCAACAGAAATTACCAAGTTTTTCTCATAAAATAGGTCATTAAGGCTATCAGATTCACTTTTTATTTAAAATTCTCTTTCTTTTTCGTCACTTGATCATGTGGATAAAAACGCGTACTTTATGTTCATACATCCAAAGTTTAACACACACTTTTTTAAACATAGTATCCTCAGTCCATTAAAATAATTTTATTTACAACTTCCAGTCATTTACTCAACGTTATGAGTGATTCAGCGAGAAAAAAAGACTACGTGTCTTGTAAAATCTTTGGTATTTTTACATTGAGAAATCATCAATCACGTTAGTAATTTCATTATTTTAAAAAAATTTATCTCTTGTATTTTATAGTTTCATTAACAATTTATTTCACGGCATATGCGTAAAAATTAAATATCGTTTTAAAAATAAGTGATCAGCTTATCTTTTAGTCAAGATGAAATTGATGGGTCTCTCCATCGAAAGCGACACTTCTGGAAGGAGATTTACAGTCTCTAACGTGTCTGTAGTCTCGATTACAAAATGGCGTAGGACTCTCGCCGTCATAACTTTGATCACGTTGATAGCAAACTTGGAGCCGATGCAGTTCCTGGGACCTTCTGAAAAAGGTACAAATGCATATCTTCCCCTTTCTTTGCTAGCTGCTGGGAGAAATCTTTCCGGCTCAAATTTATCCGGGTTGGGAAAATATTCAGGATCCTGATTTAGTCCAGGTGCGAAAACCCCAACATTTACACCAACTGGTAATGTGATCCTTTCGTCTTGAAATAAAGAAAGATGACTAATTTAAGTAACCCCTTGAATAAAACTAATTTTCAAAGTTTAAGTTTAATTGCCAAAAAAACCTATTTGCAGTGGAGACTCCAATCTACGGAAAAACATGAATGCTGTCGGAAAGAACCGTAATGCTTCATAAAAGCAACGCTCCAAATGTTTCAACTCGGCCAACGCCTCATACAGGAGATCCTCATCGGGGCATAATGAGACGTCCTCAAAAACTCTGTCCACTTCCGCTCTACAGATTTCCTGATGTTTTGGGAAGAGTGCCAGACAAAACAAGAAAGACTGGAGAGTGGTTGCTGTGGTCTCGTAGCCCTGTAAGTAGAAATCGATAGAAAACAAATTTATTTAGCCCGACATATTATATTTATGATATTGAAATATTTTACTTACACCTGCAATAAAAGTATTCACTTCTTCAAAGACGGCTTCATCGTCAAAGCCCGCATTCACCATTTCTTCAATGAAACTTTTGAATGGACTTTTAGCTGTAATTTATTTCATTTGCATTATAAAATTCGGTAAAAAAAAGAAGTTTACAAATTATCCGCAAATTATTTGTTTAAAAAATACTAACTGCCTGGAATAGAATTATTCGCATCACCATCCTCCACTTTATTCAATTTCTCTGCTTCCATATTGAGCTTCCGTTTTCTAATAACTTTCAAAGAAAACTGCTCCAACAATGCTGCAGCATTTTTTACGTGTGTGGACATCGGATGCCAGTTCCACAAGCAGTCATTCATCAACCATGGTCGGAAAATCCTCATGATGCAAAGATCCTTACAGGTGGCCAGTAGAGGTTGCATCTTTTCAGAGCCTTGGATATCCCAAATGTCGGCGCCCATTGTTGCTTCGCATATCACATATAATATGTATTTCCACAAAAGCTCATCGATCGGCTTTTCCATACGAACCATAGTTTCAGTTTGCCCCTCACTAGGATTTTCATGAAACAGTTTTGTCAAATCCTCCACGAGAGATTTGCTCCACTTATTGTAAACCTGCATATAGCCAGTGAATGACGCGATTGTGAATGCCCTCCCTAACAGTCTTCTCCGTTTCCTCCATTTTTCAACTTCGGAAATGAACAAGCCATCTCTAGTAAATGGAATTAACACTTTGTAGCCCAGAGATTTATTAAGGTGCCCGGGATCTGAGGAGGACAGCAGTTTCTGGACGGAGGAAGGGGACGTGAGAAATACCATTTTGTGGGGCCCAAGTTTAAAGGCACAGCAGGGCTTGTAGTCGAGTGCCCACGATGTCATTGTCTTAAAACGCTCTAAAATATAAATTCACAAATTTACATTAGTTTTAGTAATCGGTCATGCGTTTTTATGCGACTATATTTGATAATCTTTTACTCAAGAGAACAAACGCAACCTTTAGGATTCCACAGCTTGTGCAAGACGCCCAAGAACCAGAGGCCATTTGGACCGGGTAAACTGTCAAAACCTGTATCTTTCTTTACAAACAGCAGCATAGCCTTCACAACAAGACCAATAGTTGACATAAGAAGCACCCAGGTGATTGGTGACATTTCAAAAAATGCTTTCACTGTTTCATGATCCCGAATTGTCGAACCAATGAGCTCTGTCGGGTGTGGGTTTGGAATTGAGAAATCACTGGAACTTGGGTATCTATTATTGCACACATTTGAACGAACTGATATAAAATCAGTTGGGTTAAAGGAGAAAGGAAATGGAAATCGGGAAGTTTCGAAATTCCGAAAACTTGAGTCCATTATGCCACGTATTTTGTAGTGCTTACACAATTAAGTGAGGAGAAATATGATTTATTATGTATTATTTTAGTGTAAAAGGCAGAACGTGTTGCTCTTCTTACAAAATCAATCTACTAATCTTTTCAATTTTGGGCTGAGCTTTTATGTGAAAATGAACTTGCGGAAACGCACATAGACATTTTAACTGAAATAAACGTACATGCATTTGTATTATGAATTGCATGAGCTTATAGGATTCATTAACAGATTTTTATTTGCCCCCAAAATTGGCGAATGACAGTGCAGTGTTTTCTGCATCGCTTATGGCAATTATCATCTTACTTTTAGTCTCGTTAAGAGGGTTTTTGTATGAAATATTGTAATAGTTCGACAAACAAAATGTTATTATTGTTTAAAAGTTGTTGTTTTACAATTTCACGTGTTAACACACCGCAAACTTTGTATAGCTGTCTGCTGCCTACGCATGTGTTATTAGAGAAATCGCATTATTTTTTACATTCTTTACCAAATTCGAGCAATTTCACATGCAGTCTTATTAATTGCAGTAATTCCGAATCCGATAAAGAATAAGACTTGACTTGTGAGCAAATTTAAACGACATATGAATGGACGGCATGATCAAATGAAGCAATGTTAAAGTATTACTAAAAACAATTGATGTTGTATGAAAACTGCTATTAAAAGTTCAAAGCTTAGTTACAGTATGCTGGGTCTTCCTGGATGGTTTTTTGAACTGTCATTGATGATGAAACTGGTCATGAGAAAATATAAAACCCATAAACTCATTTTCGTTAATATCAGAATCATCAGAGATTTTCAATTCCCCACTTACTCTTATGAATGCATGATTAGTGTAATGGTTTATGTATTTCATTCAAAGACAGTAGGTTCCGAGTTCGAATCCCAGGGACGGCAGCATTTTTTTGTTTTCACAATAATACTCACCAATTATCACCCAAGTTTCAAACCTACATCTGGATGGATTGTATTCAAGAAAATTTCTCTACAAATTTCTTATATTTATTAAGAATTAATATTTTATTCGTTAGAATCCTTTGTGGATATACCATAATAGGCCACTGCAAAAATTTAAAAAATCGATCTCAGGCTCATAAATTTTGTTCTACATATCGTCAACTTCAGGGCCACCCTAAGCTCCCAAGACCTCAAGAATGTCACCCCAAATTGCTTTCGGTTGGAGCTGTAAACCACAAAAAAGTAAAAAGTAAGCGTATTGTGCTTTTATTTGGTTTTTATATTATTTGGAATCAATGCAGTAGTCTGGGTAGGTGAGATTTACACACCAGAAAGTTCTTGAAACGTAACCGCTGCAATTTAGGCCGTTTCCGAATTCCGTAGACAGCAGTACCGTAATTCAGATGGGTTGAGAGAGAGGCGATTCCTTCCACTTTCAAGATTCGCAGATCTACAGAAAGACTTTAATTAAAGTGCAAACAAAAACTATCCGAAAGAAGGAAAATTTTCAAAAGATAAAATTCTCACTTTTAAAACTGGTCACATTTGCCCTGCAAACTGAGATCGGCTTCCACGAAGAGCTTTCCCCATTTTTGTTGATTTTCTGAACGTCTTCATAATCCAAGCCAGTCAGTCCGCAGTCGTCCACCAGACATTTTTCCACTGTCAACGGTTCGAGCTTTGGCCAGAGCTCAAAAACGAGAGAAAACCTTTCATTGTCCAGCATGCCAACTGTGAGGTGGGTCACGTTCGGAAACCATTTCATGAGCCACCTCAACTCATCCATGTTCAGCGCTCCTGGCCTTCCTCCGCAAATTTCCAACTTGGTAAATTTGTCCAATGACACGGTTTGCATTTCAAAAAGCTCCGTGCATCTCATTTCCCTCACAATGTCCAGCACTTTCAGCGTCTTCAAGCTTAGCGTCCACTTGACAGACCCCCTCACAGACGGCCAGTTATTACTATTGTTTACGTCCGCGCTTTGCTATGACCATAATAAGTAGGAGAATAAAAATTGGTTAAACGGCCTTTTAGTGACAGAAATATCTTGCTCATTTCGAGTAGACTGAGAACACGTTTTTATGAGATGAGATTTCAGGTTTCCACAGTTTTTGCGTAGGCATACACGGAATATTTTTGTAGGGAGCTTAACTTGCAAAATCTGCAAAATATCTAAGCTTTCAATCATAGAACACATGTTACACGAGCAGAGTGAAGTCAGCTGTCTGACTTCCTAATAAAAGTGAATTTGTCGCACAGTGAACAGTCTAGTGTATAGCTTTTCCACTTTTCATAATTTTTATAAACTCTTGGCATACGGCAAAATACGGTAGCTTTAAGACAGATGAACAAACAAGAAATCACAGGATTTTTATTCAATTCGTAAATTAAAATGGGTGAATTCAAGTGGAGAACTGGAGCAAGAATTGCAGGCTACGTTAATCTGGTAAATAAATTATGATTTTGTTGATCAAGATTCAATTGGCAGTGAATGTTGATTTATTATTAGTATGACCTTTAAATATTTTTTTTATAAATTTTACAGGTGTTTTCTTTGATGGCGCTGAGTGTTCTTCTGTTTCTGTTCGTTTCAAAGCTTGCAAACGAGGTTCTTACTGGTATGAAGGTTAGCAATCATAAATAGCATTTTCCTTGGAATGGATCAATGCACAAGTTCCAACATTAATTTAATTTTTTTTTCTCCTGAATTCAGCAAAGTTTATGACCTTTTGGATAATTTTTGCGATCATGCATGTTGTCGGAGTGTACTTAATTTACAACCTTTTAAGAGCCACAAATACGGTGAGATTGTTTGTCTTTTGAACCCATTTAATATTCATTCAAAAAGGATTTCCCATGGGCAAATAAACGAGTATGTACTTTGTACTTCTCAAAATTAATTTGCTGTTTCTTCAGAAAACTGATTCGGACACGTCCTTGAAACGGATAGGAACCTGGATATCCGTAAACGTGGTGATATTGATTGTAGAATTTAGTGTTGGCATTTTAGACATTGTTTTTAATCTGAAGAGCCCAGCACTGAAGCAGGTGTGGATTCTGGGTTTAATTTTGCGAGGATTATCTCTTTGCATTGGTCTGAGATTCGTGAAAGAGCTGAAGTAATCTCCGAGAGAAACAACCGGTATAACTAAGTTACCTACAAGACCACAAGAAGCGCGACATGAAAATGCGTATGTGCTTTAATAAATTTAGCTCAATTAAGATGATTTAGAACTCTGAACTGGATTTGTTTGTGTTAAAAATAAAAATCTATAAATGTTCATGTGAACAAATAATAAAATCGGGTAGGGTTTCTTCCTGTAATTCTTTAACTTTTATTTGAGCTAAAGATTTTAAATAACTTGGTTTTAATTAATAATTAGTTGGTCATTTGTAATTGGTATGTTATAAAAATTTGTTGCCAATGTTAACAATTGAGTATCATTGTTTGATTGTGTTTTTATCGGTTTCGGCATTCACTTTTATGTGTTGATGGAAAGCGCAGTGGTTTTAGGGATCGCTCTCATTCATAAAGGCCCCAAGCTCGGTTCCCGGTGACGGATTTTTTTTCTTCGACAATATCATATCATTTTCAATATCGGGTTATTCCCATTCTGATATTTTTTCTTTCGTTTAATAAAACCATTTGAAACCTTTGCTTGCAAGTTCACAATCCATTGTATTTAGTTGTATTTATTTGCAATCCACTCACCTCTTGTCAAAACTAACAATCAAAACATCAAAATATTTTAGAATAAGACAGCAGGCAAATCATGTATTTTCTCTGTTAATATTTAGCACATTTTCATACACAGAATACTGACGATGAGACGTAAAGACGCGTTTTATTGCACCGTTTCGTCATCCACTGCCATTTCCAAACTTTTGCTGAAGTTGTGTCTAAATGGCTTCCGGTTTTAACTGCGATAAAATGCAAAATAATAAGTCACCATCATAATATTTTACATTTAGGATAGCTTTTAAGCAATAAATGGTGAGCTGAGACACGTACCTCAAACACATTCAAACTCAAATTCTGAAGACTTGGCAATTCCTGAATCCTGCAGACAGCAGCACAATAGCCCAGCACGGCCTTTGTTCTTGTTTCCTGAATTCTATTTAACTCTAAGGATTGAAGATCTGAAAAGCAGAGAAAATACATACAAAATTGAGACGAAAAAGGAATTTATTAGTTTTTCGGGTGTGCTCACATTTCAAACAGGCGACATTAGCCCTAGGAACGGATATTGGTCTCCAGGAAGAACTTTCCCCACTTTCGTTGATTCTCTGGACATTACTCGCATTAAATCTGGTAAGCCCACAGTCATCCACTCTTGCACGCGTAACTATTAACACTGTGGTTACTGCACAATAATATTTACTAAACAGGCCTGCACACCGAGACATTTGTCCCGGTGAAAATTTTAATTTTAATCGTCAATATATAGTTAGGTTATAATCTAACATGTCAAAGGTCACCATTTACCATCATTACACTATGTAGCCCACCCACCATCAAAGAAGGGTGTCTGCTATCTAATTTAAGACACGCAAACATACGTGTTATACGACATACGCAAACCAAATAACAAAAACACTGTGTACATGTTATTAAAGTGCGTATAAATCGTTAAGATCAATTAAGAATTAACATAAAATTATACGTAGAACCCCATTATAGTGATTTCAAGTAATTTCGAATATCTTTTGGTCTGCTTGAATTTGGATTTTAGATCATACAAGCTAGCCGAAGTCGAACAATAGACTAAATAATGTGATTGACTGGCCCGCAGTGTAGTTTATGCAGGGATAGGAATCTAACATATAATAATAGTCGACTGTATTTATGAGTTCTGACTTTGTTTACATGTGCATCAGTATCAGTACATTTTCAAATTAAGTTTTTACACTCGAACAATTTACAAGCAGATAATTTATGAATTTTTTGAAGGACTAATTTTTTTAACATGTTCGAAATCACATGAAGACAGAATTTTAAAACTGGAGAAATTGCTGAAATTCTAAAAGATTAAACTTCCCGAACTATCTGAATACAGCAATTTAAATTTTGTAATATTCTTTCAGGCACGAGAAAGCATTCCAAATGCTTCATAACTGATATTTAAATTATTGAACGTTCCCAGAAATCATAAAATTCAGAATCTTTGCGACGAGAACGCATGAATTTTTTAAACTCTAAAAACGTAAGACTGACCTGCTGAATATCTAAAATATTAAGAGAAATTCTCGAGGTTTATAGGAAGAATCTTTATTCTTCAAAACTACTCCCTTCTTCCACTTTCCCAAACATTTCGGCATTCTAGAAAACTACTCTTAAATTCAGAACAATTTCGGGATTCTTCTATAAAAATTCCACAAAAATCTAAAATGTCTAATTCTATGGTTTTATGCAAATTCCAAAATTTTCTCAAATTTACTCAAAATTCAAATTTTGGACTTATCTAAAATATGATTTCAAAAATATTTACTATAAAAAAACTTATTTGAAACTCCATTAAACTTTCTGGGTCTTTGTTTCTGCATTTTTTATCGTCAGGATTTTTACACACAATATATCAATTATCAATACGCATTTCATGTATAGCATTTCAGACTATTTTCTTAATTTTTAGTACATCCTCAATAAAACTTTTCAAATTTAAACCACGTATTTTAAATTTTGAAAAAATAAATCTGTTTCAAACTTTAAAATTCAAATAATTTGATGTTCATATGATAAACACAAATTTTACGGGGATTCCACGATCCCAAGAATTCTGATAAATTTTCGACAATTCAGAGGGTAAATATTCGAGACATTTTTCAGATATCTGTGAAATTCTTCAGAAGTCTGAGAAATTCCTGAGATATTTAAAAAGTTTCTGAGCTATCTGAGAAATTCCTGAGATATTTGAGAAATTCCTGAAATATCTGAGAATTTACTGAGATATCTGAGAAATTTCTGAGATATTTGAGAAATTCCTGAGATATTTGAGAAATTCCTGAGATATTTGAGAAGTTCCTGAGATATTTGAGAAATTCCTGAGATATTTGAGAAATTCCTGAGATATTTGAGAAGTTCCTGAAATATCTGAGAATTTACTGAGATATTTGAGAAATTCCTGAGATATTTGAGAAGTTCCTGAGATATTTGAGAAATTCCTGAAATATCTGAGAATTTACTGAGATATTTGAGAAATTCCTGAGATACTTGAAAAAATTTAGGGACATTTGAATCATCTGAGATATTTGATAAAATTTTGGGACATTTGACACATTTGAGATATTCCTGAAATATCTTAAAAATTCCAGAGTTATCTGAGAAATTTTTGAGAATTCGTTTTAGTGTTTAAGATTAGTTTTTGATAATTCATCGGAAAGTTTAGGAATTTTGTGAAATTTCGACACTTGAGAAAACCTTAAAATCTGATAATTTTAGGAGGTCTGATTGTTTTTGTAGAATTCAAAATTTAATTAGGTATGTAATTTCTGGTATGTTCAATATTCCAAGTCCGACAACCCAAAGTTTTAGTACAATTAATTTGTTACTACAAATTTAATATGATTTTATAGTATCTAAAGAGTATTCCAGATTTGTATTTATTTTAAAGAATTACTGTGAAATTTTCAACAATAATTTGTTTCAAAAAATTCGATTTTTGATTTGTTGAATTTAAAATTGAACTTTTCAGAAGCCCTTGTTTTCGCAGAACTTTTTAGAATTCGTAGTTTTTATGGATAAATTTAGAATTTGGAATAGAATTTGAAGGATTTATTGTTGTTGTTTATTAAATTTCCAGTAATTTATTGTTTTTGTAAAATTTCGTGATTTCAGTTAATTTCCAACTCGGGTATTTCGAATTTAAAAACTAATTGAAGTTTTCTCTTATTTCTGAATTTCTAGAAATTTGTTCGAAAAACCACATTGACTTTCAAAGCTAAAAAATATTTATGGGTTTTGCATAGAATAAATTTTACCGAACTCTGCAAATTGGGTCTCTGAGCTTGAAAATATGGGATGTGTTGTGATATTTTGAAAGACCACAATGGTCGGCTAATTTGTACAATTCGATATACAATTTTGATCCGCTATTTTGTGTCTAAATTTTTTTTATCTATCGACTTTTATGTTGCATTGAGAGAAAAGTGGTGTCGATTTATTTCCTGTATTGTTATGAAGTGGACAAACACTTCCGAATATGTATTTGCATTTGAGTATATCAGATACTTTGGTTTATAAATAACAATGACCTTTGACATGACAGAAAGCTAATAATAACGGGTTAAGAAGTTATTACCGGGTGTTACTAGTTTCGAAAAAATAAAAATAAAAATTTTCACCGAGACAATTGTCCCGGTGTGCAGGCCTTCAAGTGTTAATGACTCGAGATTCGGCCAAAGCTCGCAGACGAGTGCAAAACTTTCATTGTTCAGGAATCCAATACTCAGTTTTATCAGATTCGGAAACCATATCCGAAGCCACTGCAGCAGCTCTTTCAATGCGAGCGCTTCATTTTTACAGTAGAGTTCAAGCCCAATCTCAAGTTCCGTACAGTTTTCGAGTGACACGAAATTCATCTCGGAATATTGCGTGCTCCTCATTGATGCCTTGACATTAGTCATTTCAAATTTCTTGAGGTTGGGAGTCCACTTGAGAAACGTCATTGATTTCACGGATTGAGAGTCAGTCAAGCAAAGTTCTCTAAGATTTTCGAGCTGTGATTCTCGAACAGGGTGGGAAAAACAATCCTCTGGCATCATTGACCAGTCCAAAAGGTGAAGTCTCTTTAAAGAATGACGATGGGTGGCAAGTATCTTTCTGAGCACTCCAGCGTCAATCGCTGGTTTCTCACCTGAAATGCTAATAGTCTCCAGTTGGAGACGCTCATCGAGGAGAAGCCTGGTCACCAGCTCAACAGCTTCATGTAGATTATTGCTTTCCCAATGAGCTGTCATATGCTTCAGCTTTAGTTTGGAAGGATCCTTCTCCCGAATTTGGACAAACGCTGAGAGAAATAGTTTCTCCGCGTCGCCGTAATCATCTAAAATAGTTATTGACTTCAAGGAACAAATAATGATTAATTATTCATTCACAAAAATTACAAATTTATTTTCTTAACTAATATCATATTTAATTCACTTGAATGCTGCAAAAGTGATTAAGCAACTCCCTCCATGGTACGCCACGCATGTCCCAACAATCCTAAATCGAGAGAAATATCAGGATGGAGGAATACGGCTCAAGGGTACTGTAATCTACTTTCGGAGCAGAATGGTCCGAGATTGCACAACTGACCAATTTGAGCTGTTTCAGGTTCGGACATGTGGAGTAAACGATCTGACGGAATGTATCGATGGACTTGAAGGTAGCTTTAATTAAACTAAGCTCTTTCACTGATTGC
This sequence comes from Entomobrya muscorum, assembly GCA_034695405.1. NCBI lineage: Eukaryota > Metazoa > Arthropoda > Collembola > Entomobryomorpha > Entomobryidae > Entomobrya > Entomobrya muscorum. The sequence goes on from JAQIWO010000131.1 coordinate 11,292, forward strand.
CCACACACCTTCCAAAATCGACTGCCTGGAGGGATTACATTTAGCTCATAATTAGACGGTATAGGGAAAGGTCCTTGAAGTGGTCTCTTGTCATTTTGCACCAGCTTCAAAAATCGGTGAATCTTTGTTCGGTTTTTAAGAACGACATGAGTAGATTTGCTCCATGAATTAATCGAAGAAGAGTACAATTGCTTCGAAACGAGGCGGCAAGTTTTTAAAGCTTTGACAGAGCAATACTCAAACAACACTTCCAGTACCTGTAAAAACAAATTATATTTTTAAAAAGATTATAAAATATTACAAAATAATTCCACTTTTACAATTTGACACTCACCGGAGAATATTCTAATGGATTCTCTAGACGACTTTCCAAACTCAATCCTTCCAGCCCATCGATAATTTCTTTTGCCTCCATTTATATTATTACTGTCGCTTCACGTAGGTTTAGAGTCCACACAGAATGTAAATAGCAGTGAACGTGGAACAATTAATATCATCATTTTTGTATGGTATTATATATTTTATACAGTTTTATTTATCCAACATGTTATACAAATCAGTAGATTCTATTTCATTTACACTGATGGGCTTATTATACAAAAGTGTTATTGTTGATGGCACTTGCAAAAAACTGAATATACCACAAAGTCAGCTGATCACATAAAAATTATTTTTATTATCCTTAAGTATGCATCTTTCCCATGAGCAACAGGATTATTTATTGGCAGATGCAACCGGTGGTACATGTGCTGTGTTACGGAATGCTTTATGCTTTGCTTGAGAGTTTTTTACTAGTAAAACTTGTTGAAGGGGCCATCTTCTTGATACGGCGTCTTATGAAAGGGGTTGAGTTTCAAGGGGTGCATATTTATTTAAAGACCTTTGTCGCTTCAAAACCGGTATGAGTATTACAGGTGCATCATCAAATTATATTATGAACTTTATAGAGGCAAATAAATTTTAGATGCAATTAATGTAAATTCCTTTCTCAAAGCATTACCAACGATAAATGCTTTGCTTGCATGCTAACAAAATATTCATTTAGCTTTTTCTTCCAATGAAAAATTGTATATTATCCGCAAAATATTCATATGTTATGACATTGTTTTAACAATAAAAATTGGAAATGCCGGTTTGGGGTATTGTGCGACAGGTCAGAATTTACACATTTTTACAAACAGTTAAATTTTTATAAGAAGAAAATGAGAGTAAATTGTTTGGAGAACATGTTACTTTATGTGTCCGTCTTCTTGGCAAAATGACTTGTACTTTGGCACCTAAACCATAAATGCGTTAGAATAGGTACTTCCGGAATTCCACAGACAGCAGCGTAATATTTATTTATTTATTTGTTTATTTATTTATTGGAAAAGCATTAAAAAAGTACTAGCCCAGCATGGGAACATGGGAGCCGTGTCTGTAATTTTTTAACTTTATTCATGATTCATAAATGTAAATGTGTCGTCATTGAAATTGAAATATTAAAAGACGAAATAAATTTATTGTCTTTTTTCGCGGCGCTCACTTTTCAAACTAGTTACGTTTGCCCTTGAAACGGCTACAAGTCTCCAGGAAGAGCCCTCTTCGCTTTTGTTGACCTTCCGGAAATCCCTCACATCAAAGCCAGTGAGCCCACAGTTGTCCATTGTTGCGCTCTCAACGCTCACAGGTAAGTGCAAAACAGATTGTAAGACTTTCAGATGGAACTCGAGACCACTTGGAACGAAATGTTTGCCAGAGTTGGGAACCAGTTTGGATGATGACGGGGAGGTATTTTTGTGTAATTTGGAACACGTTAACTTTCTTTATATTATGTTCATGGATATTCCATTCAGTTTTGCAATTGGAAGAGAGCAATGTCAGTCCAGATACTTGATCACTCATTCCCATCGCTCTTTCAGGCTCCCCCGGGGGTTATGAGATGGATAACAAAGTGGGAACCGACAACTGCATAGAAGTGCATAGAACTACAATGCCCTGTTTCTTCGACTGGTGGCATATTATCTGTGGTAGCAGCTCTTTCCCCGTTTAACTGTGATTTCTCTTGATACCCCAGAAAAAATATAGTTATTAACTACGAACCTACGTGAGTAGTTAATGCGATTGCCTTCCCGTCTGTGTGTGTGTCTGACTGTCTGTCTGTCTGTGTGTGGACACGATTTCTCAAAAACTACAACTCCGATTCACACCAAACTTGGTACACACATAGCTAAGGTCAATATCTCACTTGGGATTGATTTTCAGATCCGTAGCTACATTAACACAAAAGTTATGTAAGGTCAAAGTTCACATGCATTTTAAATGGAGAAAAAAATTTTCCTCTCAATAAATGTAAACTGACGTCACAGCATGTCATGATTTCGTAATACGCATGTAGGTTCGTAGTTACATTTCAGACTTTACAGTCTTCTAGTTGATTCTGAATCAAAGCCTATGTCATGTCATCAAATAGTTTTTTAAAAGTTTGAACTCTGCTGCATCTTCTCACAATTCTATTTTCAGAGCATTCATAAAAAATGGTGATATTATAAATGAAACCCATTCTGTGCATTTACTAAATTATTATCGTTTTAGTTCAAAAATTTATGAAAGTTTTATAGTATCCACTCAACTTTACTCTGCAAACAAATATTTTGCTATCAAATTTTAGTTTCATTTATCACTGCGACGTGGATACAATTGAGATAAAATAAATCCCAGAATGCGTCTAAAATGTAATAGACGTTTGGTAGCACAGCATTTTTCTACAATCATCGGTCAAAAGCTATGACTGGATGATTAGGGTTTTTGTCGCATGATTATTGCAATTAATATCAGTGCTCACCACGATTAAGTTCATTGCATCCAACCAATTTCCACCATTACATTAGCACATTTTCTTCTTAAGATTGTCATATGTTTACTTGTAATTTAAGTTACCTTCATATATTTTAATATTTTGATTCAACTGGCTACTGGAATTAATTTCTTACTCAATGAAAGAGCTTTGAAGCAGCTAAAGGTTTCAAGAGCTCTCATTTACATAAAAATATTATGGTTGTGTCAAGCAGCTATTTTGATCATTCTCTGAATCTTAGGTCTTCACAAGCAGTTACAGCCAACTTGCTGGATAAACTGGTATTCTGCGAATGAAGTTTTGCTCAAATCTCAAGAAATTAGGCGACAAGGATGGCAAACCAGCCTTTAATGAATGTATGATTACCACGTACTAAATAGACACAACGTATGTATTTGTCCGACCATTCGTCCGTGACCTTGTTCCTGGCAGTGATGGTGACTTTCGTGGTGGAGGAGTGTGCTCAACTTTATGTAGTTTCCGTAACAACTGTCGCGTCTAATTAAAACGAGTTTTGCAGCTCTTATCGTCGCATAATGTCTCATGAAATCTATTAAATTTGTGTTCACCTGTGAATGCATATACTAAATATATTCAGCATACAGAACCAATAAAACTTTTGAGTTATTGCTCCCTCAAACACACATGGTAAATAACTTATACATGGAAGGTCTCGACATTTTTGGAGTCTTCACTTTTAAATTTGCAAGTATGATGACTAATAATGAATGACTGTTACAAAAATGAGGTTGCTTTTGTTTCTTTTTCAGAAAAATTTTCATTTTTATTTTGTCCTTGCTCTTGTCACCAATTTAATGTTCAGGTGTTCAGACAGTGCAGCGACGGAAGACACCTATCTGCAATATTAAATGATGTGCAGCATATACCTGTTTCCTTGTACTTATACCTAAAAACTAATTAAAATATTTTTTTGTTTTATCTGATATAATAACCGACTATTATTGTACATTTACAAGCATTGAAAATCTTAATTTGAAATAGCAATGAAGAAGCGAGATAGGCCGCCACGTTGACAGTCTAGTTTATAAGCACGGAAAATTTCGAAAAACAGCACATTTCGCATTCATTTCCCGAATTGCAAGAACTGTTTAGACCCAGAGTATTGAGATTTCAATAGACTAGTATAAAAAAAATATTTTCCACTCTACTCTCTCTTCAAAAACCAGCGCTACAAAAGAAAAAAATGGGAATTTTTCACGTCGGAATCGTGGTCTTACTAGGAGCCATAAATTTAGGTAAGCTCGCAAGTCTCATGGAATTACATTATTTTATTACCAAGACTTGTAAACTTTTTAAGAACGCACATACCAAGGCACAGAGCAATATCAATTGTGTAGCAAGTCTTTCCATTGTCCTGTAGCCCATAAATAAACTCTTGTTTGCTTTTACCGTCTTTAACTAAAGGGGCATGCCACCATAGAGATGGGGTCGGTGAACATTTTGAATGCAGCATCCGTCGAGTTGCCCCTTCGCTGCTTCAAGGAAAATCAGGTCTGATTATCGACTCCTTCCGCTGGCCAGACGCCACAATTCCATATGAATTTGAAGCGGACTACCGTAAGTGCCTCTCTGCGAGGGAATTATTCAATTTACAAGTAGTATTTTGAACCTTCAACTTTGTTTAAATCACCCGACCAGCTTCACATTGTAATTTTATTCCTGTATTCATGTTCTAGCTTTGAGCTCGCAAAGTCGCTTTGTAAATGCAACGGCATACATCTCGTCCCGAACCTGCATCAAATTTGAGCCCAGGTCCACACAAACTGATTATGTGAAGGTCATATCCGGTGAAGGCTGCTACGCAGATGTTGGACGAATAAAGGGAGAACAAAGAGTGTCGTTGCCGGAAGGATGTACCACCCAGGCCATCATAGTTCATGAGCTCATTCATAGCATCGGCTTCTTTCATGAGCAGTCCCGACCCGATCGGGATGACTACGTTCAGATTCACTTTGAAAACGTTCGCCGCGGACAAGAGCATAATTTCGACAGATACTCGAGTGACCAGGTGAGCACGTTTGGGGTGGACTACGACTACGCCAGTATAATGCACTACGGAGTGGATTTCTTTTCATCAAATGGTAAAAATACTATTACCACTATACCCCCTGGAATCCCGATCGGACAGGCAGAGGAAATGAGTCCTAGTGACGTCATCAAGGTCAATCGAATGTATCACTGCGACGTGGATACAATTGAGGTAAAATAAATCCCAGAAGGCGTCCTGCTTTGGCGCAGTAGGAGTCAGCACTAATAATAAAAAATGAGTTGGTTTGTATGGTAGTATGTATCTTTATGGAAAAAACCCTAAATAAAATAAATAAAATGATAACTAAAAGAATCGCAGGAAAGTCCTCAGATTACATGTTTATTTACTAAAGAAAGTCATTCTAAGATTCTATGCATGTGAATGATAGGTCGCGTTTTCAAGAAAACGAAATTGAACCGAAGAAATGCAAATTGTTGATGAATAATCAGATGCATACTCCAGTCAACAGTTCCATTTTTACTTTTGAAATAAATTTGTGTTCAGAAATACATTTATTCATTCACCTGTTCAATTTTAATGGAACCTGAACACCCATAATCAAAGAATAATTGTGACTTACGCCAATGCTGAATAAACCTTTTATGATGCACATTGCATTTTTATTTTGGAGTGGACTGGGCTGCCATGATGGTGGCAGTTTGAGCCTGCACGGCCTTCAAAGCGTTGACTTGGCCAAAGCCAAAGAAATTGTTTGGAATGATGGAGGCATTCTCAGTGGTGCATTCCTTGTCGTACGGGGCCAAGTGAGTTAGCGTGTTTCGGGTGAGAAGGTTGTAAGCCTCTTTATAGGTCAACTCCTTGTTGCGAACGTGCAGCAGTGCAAGAACGCCACTCACGTGCGGAGTGGCATATGATGTTCCCCCGGACAAAGTCAACGCATTAGGATTCTCATCGCTTATTGTGGGCACTGAAATCCAGTAGCCTGGGGCCACCAAATCCGGTTTTACCCTCCCGTCGGGTGCGGGTCCAACGGAAGACCCCGCCCATATCCTGTCACTCGCAAAGGTGGCTCCCACTGCAATCACCCAGGGCATGTTCGCAGGAGACGCGGAAGAGCCACAGCTTGCCCCTGAATTTCCAACACCAGCGACGGGAATGATGCCGAGGGAGTTCATTGTGAGAAAGTCGTCGTCGTACGGCTCCCCCTCCCGCTCTCCAGCGATCGAGAAGTTTATAATGTGTGGCGCCTTGGAGCAGTCCGGGTTGGATCCATCGGGCAAGGTCGGGCAGCTGATGAACTCGATGCAGTTCATGATTGACTCAAAACTACATTCCTCGTCCTCACATCCGCGACACATCATAAATTTGGCGGCAGGGGCGACCCCGGTGGCGTTTCCTACAATGACACCAATTACTTGCGTCCCGTGGCCATTCAGATCCTCCGGCTCAGCGGTTCCGTTCACTCCGTCAAACCAGCCGTACTCTCCCAAAAACTTGTCGCTTAGAAGTGCGTGGTTGACGTGCACTCCGGAATCTATTGCTCCCACGACTACTCCCTCTCCCTGGTTTCCTCCAAGCTCCACCCACGCCTCCTCAACTTGGATCTTGGGGAGATTCCATCCTAGAATGTTATCCGGAAGGGGAGACCTCCCCTCCCACGCACCAGTCTCTTCACTAGAGTCGGTGATTGGGAGTCTGTATCTGGGCTCGGCTTGGATTCTGGATACCCGAGCATCTTCTTCGATGGAGTAGACTGTCGCGGCATCTGCCTCCCGTATAAACAGCTTGTTGCTCGTCCAGTACTTTTTGAAGTACTTGAAGCCGTCGCCTCCATTTCGGGTTGACAGTGTGTGGAGGACGCCTTGTTGAGAGTTGTCTGCGAGTTCCTCCAGAGCGTCCCGGATGGCGTGGTTCCTGGCCCCCCGGTCTCCGTAGCGGATCGCCTTTGCAGTTTCGAGGACGGGCTGCACTCTGTCCGTAAACCAGATCACTACATTGACCTTTTCTCCATTTGCCAGTCGCCGAGCCAGCTCGGGATCAACTTTGCTGTTCTCTGACCCAATTCCAATGATTTCGAGTGCCAGTAATAGCGTCGGAAATATTATTTTAAACATTTTGAAAGCACTCTGATTTTGCAGTGAAATGAAAAATCCTTAAACTGGCGACTAATATTCACCTTTTTTATCTAGTACAATCCTTTGTGCTTCACTATCTTAGGCTGTCGATGTGGCAGAGAAACTTTTTCCAAGGACAAATGGGCCCAAAACAAAAGAACAATCTATACAGTAAATGCTGCATTCTATACCAAGACAATCGACTTTGAAAATCAAAGCCAAGCACAAATTTATCTTTATACATGCATTTTTTAAATCGCAAATTCATTTAAGGTAAAAAAGCTATAAATTATTTTGCAATTTAATGTAGATCGGCCTTAAATCGTTTATCCGTATTGCGGTGATGAACTCATTGTCGTTAATACCAGCATCAGCAGAGGTTGTGATTCCCCACGTTTTTTATCAATGCATGATTAGTGTGATGGTTTAAGAATTTTATTCAAAGACACTAGATCCCGAGTTCGAATCCCAGGGACGGCCGCAGGTTTTTGTTTTCACAATGATAATCAATCACCTATAGAAAGTTTCCAAACCTACAGCTGGATGGGTTTCCAGCTTTAATAAAATTATTGTAATACGCTCTTATATTTATGAAGGAATTAATATTTTATTCGTTAGATTCCTCTTATGGTAAACCATAATAGGCCAATGCAAAAATTTAAAAACATCAGTGGCATGATCGTTGGCTCATAAATTTTGTTCTAAATATCGTCAACCTATGGGCCACGGTGAGCTCCCAAGGAGTCAAAAATTTCTGCCCAAATTGCTTTCAAGTGGAGCTGAAAGCCACAAAAAAGTAAAAATTAATGTAAAAATGTGCTTTTATTTTTAATGTTTTTTGGAATCTTAGTATTAGTGTGGGAAGGTGATATTTACACACCAGCAAGTTCTTGAAACGTAACTGCTACAATCTAGGCATTTCAAAAAACTCTGCAGACAGCAGCACTGTAGTTCAGATAGTTTGAGAGAGAGAGACGATTCCATCCAATTTCAAGATTCGCACATCTTCAGAAAAAACTTAATTAAAATGCATCCATTAAATTGAACCAAAAGAATAAAATATGTCGTCGATTCTGGAGTATTATTTTTATTATTATTACTAGTTACAAAATATACTGTGTGGTAGAAATGTAATGGGCGAACAGAGCATACTAATTACTGGTTACTACTTCCACTTGCTTTTTTGAATATAAGTCATAGCGTACATGATGCACGCATTTATCATTACGGCATAAGCATTACTTATTAATAAAGTAAACTAAATTTAAAGCTCAAAAACTTTACGCTTTACTGCTAGTCCGCTTCTCATTTTATTTTGGCTCTCTACCGGGTTCACTCTCACTTTGGCTCTCTACTGGGTTCACATTCATTTTGGCTCTCTGCCAGGTTCACATTCATTTTGGCTCTCTACCGGGTTCACTCTCACTTTGGCTCTCTACTGGGTTCACACTCATTTTGGCTCCCTACCGGGTTCACATTCATTTTGGCTCTCTACCGGGTTCACTCTCACTTTGGCTCTCTACCGGGTTCATGGATGAAATGATTGAACACTTCATTTATCGGTCATGATGGGTAAGACCTTACTTTTGTAAATTGGGAGAATCAGAGTTTTTGTCAAGTCAAAATCTTAACGCTCACATCAACTCCCACACTGGGCAACGCCCTTTTTAATATGCGAATTGTGGCAGTGTCTTCACGCATCTATTATAAGTTGAAGAAAAAACAATATATTTACCTGCAAGGGTATTCCACACACACCAAAACTTGCCTCAACGTTAAAATGCTGGTTTATAGTCAAAGTACCTAGTCACTAGTCGGTACTGGAT
>JAQIWO010000132.1:0-20048 GCA_034695405.1 Entomobrya muscorum
TGATGCGCAGATTAGCAAACAAATACCTTGTGGCTACAAAACTTTCGACTATGTAGATAATTTTATTCGCCTGATGACATCACGGCCAATTAAGAACTTTCTTTTATCCCCGCCACTATTTTAAATCCCCTAGGATATTATACAGTTTATTGAACCATTATTATGTAAAAGCTGTTTATTTTATATTTCTCGTTTCCTAGTCTGGAAATTTTTGTTTTACATCTTGAAGAAGAATAAAGCGTGGGAGGAAGAGGAACAAAAACTATCGTATTCTGCTCAATGTTTACTAATCAAATGAAATGAGATGAAACAATCTATGATATAAATAAACAGTAAAAATCTCAGACGAGGTACTCCGATCCCATAAATTGAAATCGTTTTATGCACATTGCTTTTACGATTGATCATTTACTTGTAAAAAATTGTAAAGCAAAGCATAGATAGTAATCAATTTCTGAGCTAGTCAACAATTTGGTAATAATTTTTTACAATTTATACATTTTATTTTATTACTTGGCTTGGATAAGCGGTTATCAATTATTAACGGTGGTAATGATATATCAAAAAGTTACACAATTCCTAAACAAAACACAATTAGGTAGTGTATACTTTAAAGTTGTAGTTTAACATAATAATTACTAAAAGAAAATTTATTTTAACTAAGCTGCCAAAATATTCTAAATTTAAAAAAATACTTTTAATAAGCCCATTTCCCAAGAATAAGACCAACACAAATCAACGTTCTTGTTTAAGCTGGTGTATCAGGGTGTAGTTATGCTTACAACTTACAATTTACTAATTTGAGAAAATCATTACAGCATCAATTGGGTTGGGCAACTTAAAAAAAAGTTTATCAATAATAAATATATTTAAACGAATAAAAACTTAAGAGGAAACATAAAAAACGCATCAGTAAATTTGTCTTCAACTCTGAAATTCTACAAAAAAATGGAACAAAAGTCACTAATAAAGCTAATTACAACTTGACTGATGGCTAGAAGCCAGCCCATGTCAACAAAATCCACAAAGTTTAATTGCGTTGGTGTGTTCTCAAGTGTGCTTTGAGGTTCCCCATTTGATTGAATGGTTTTCCACAATAATCACAGGAGTGGGGTTTCTCACCGGTATGCTTGAAGTTAATGTGGCTGTTCTTTCCAAATGATTGCGAAAACTCCTTTTCGCAAATATTACAAATGAAAGGTTTCTCGCCTGTGTGGACTGAAATGTGTTTCCATAATTGCTGAGTCTGGTAGAAAGCATTGTCACAAAACAGACAGGCGTAAGCGCGAATTCGGTGACATGTAGGGCTGTTTTTGTCGGAGTACCCGGCATTTTTTTGCGAAGTAAGTGGCTGACTGGGAAGGTGCGTTTGCAAGTGCTGTTGATGATTAAAAAGGCGGTTGAATGTCTTATTACAGATGTGACACTCGTGCGCCCGCAACTCAGTGTGGGTCACTTCATGCTGTTTCAAATGACTAATTCGCCCAAAACACTTGTTGCATCTTGTGCACTTGTACGGTTTTTCTCCGGTATGTGAAGACAAGTGTTGGTTTACAAGCCATTGCTGGGCAAACAACTTTTCGCAAAGTGGACACTTGATTGTTTTCCGTGGGAGGCTTTGCGTGTGAGTCTTGACGTGTTTGTTTAGTACTGAGCTTGACGCGTAGGCTTTTGGACACGATTGACATTTGTAGATGAGTTCACCTGTGTGAATACGCATGTGCACTTCTAACGACTGATTGCTTGTTAAATTCTTTTTGCAGAGACCACATACATGCCGGATTCCTCTGTGTACGGAATCGATATGATGCTGCAATCCACTTTGGGTTTTAAATGTACGTCTACAACTGTTGCACGGATTCATTGTGATGTCAACACAAAAAAGTCACGTTTTTAGAAGCTTAATTACAAAAAAGCTTGGAGCTTACTAAGGAAGTGATCGAACTCAGAATTCAAAATGAATCAAATATTTTCACATAAAACAGATCGAAACAATTGTAAAACTAAATCAAAAGGCTAATAGTCTACAGTAAAATCTGCGATACAAGTTGATCTAGAAGATTGATGTTCTATGTTCAGAATAAAAGGTAATGGTATTCCTCTCTTGGCACTGATGAAACAACATATTTTATTAGTAAAGTAAAATAAATCAACCAAACGCAAGTCGCATAGAAATATATTTTGCTTGTGACCAATAAAAATATTTGGTCAATAAAGTCAGTCGGAATGAATGGTTGCACTTTGCTTCACAGAAAATTAACTGACAATTGAGTTGATGCCAAGTAATTATTATAATCTATTTTTCAATGCATGCCAACTTTGTATACACTAGTGCACGACGGAAAGCTTCCTCGCATGATGCCATACCACCAATCATAAACCTTCCTTCTATTTATAAAAATCATCCGTACTTCCTTCCTTCTAAAAAACACACGTCAGTCCATCTTCTCGATGAGTGATGAGAACCGGAATTGGCAGTGCTGAGACTCAACGTCTAACGTAGAATGGAAAATGCCTGGTAAGTTGTTGAGTATGTACTTTTCGTTGGGTTTACCTCTATTCAATATTCATTCAATGAATGCAGAAAGAATTGAAATGTTGTGTTGTTAAAAACGCAGAACGATTATGATAGAGCTTTTCTACAAGTTGGAATGGTTAACGTGGAAAGGGATTGCATGTTTGGTGACGCTTCTTCCATTTCTATTCAGTCAAGACGTGAAACGTGCAAGGATTCCTTCCTTACTTTTTCTGGTAATTTTCCACTCTCATACCATGCATACAATGTAGTACTCTCGTTCTCCTGCATAAAATCCAGGTCAAAGCTAGAATATTTCCAAGAAATATATACATGGTGAAGCTGTTGTACAAATCGTGTGGTGTTGAAACTTTCTATTGATTCAATACACAATCATAAATAAACTTGCAGGTTTAGCACTTTGTCAATTCTCCCAGGGATTTTTTATTCATGGGGTTTAATTTTAAAATATAAAAAACTTCACCTCTTCTTGAATACTGCTTGTCTAATATTTTTAGAAGTGTTATACGTCAGATTATCAGCTATAGTCTGTTGCATTGCCTACCTGCATATTGCATTGCCTACCTGCATATTGCATTGCCTACCTGCATATTGCATTGCCTACCTGCCTATTGCATGTTGGGTCCTTGCCTTTTATTATTCTGTTGACCCTTCGGCACTACCTCGTAATAAGCAAGCTGAAAAAGCTTTTGTGCATTGTTTCATCTGATCTGTGTTTAAAAATATAACATAATTTTTTAATACATACGCAACACAAGCAGGTTCTCTCTAATCAATACTTTGTGTTGCTGCCTTTTGTACATTCAACTTAAAAAAGACACATCATCGCATTTAAGTTAATATTTATACCGACTCAAGTTTTTAAAATAATTTCTATTGCTTTGTCTCATTTATTGTGAACATAATTATTCTTCTTCATAAATCAATTTAGTTGTTTGTGCTAGTCTTTGCCTGTAACAGGAAACCAATTTAGAGTTATAATAGAATTTGAGCTTTTTGCCAGTGTCGGGATTTTTGAAAAATAAAGAATTTATGCAAATAGAGAGAATTTTCAGCAACTTCCAACTTTAGTCGCCGTTAGAAAATGGAAACAAATCCGTTCCAGTGTGAGCCAGTAAGTTTTAAATTTTGATAGAACGCTTTTTGCGGTTTGATTAAACATAAATGGACTAAGAATATTGTGACTTTGGGACTTTTAATAAAATTAAATATTTGACTTTGTTTGATTTCAATAGGTTTTGGAGGTACTGTTTAGACACTGTTCATTTTCCGTTTTAAAGGAGTTGCATCTCGTCAACAAGAAAATGTACAATTGCTCCCGAGGCGCATGGAAGGCTTCGGCTAAAATTGCTTTCCAGTCGGAAATCAGAATGGAGTCATTTTTGGAGTCCAAAAAGACTAGCCGAAATAGTGTCGAAGCATCTATCACTTCATTTTACGGATATCCATTTATCAACAGTTTCGAATTTCATAGAACCCTGCCTAATAGAGAGTTTTTAGATTTCTGCGGGTTATGTCTCGAAGAGATAAAGCTTACTGAATTGCAATTTTTTACGCTAAACGCGTTTAAGGAATTAGTTTACCGAAGACTTCCTAACATGAAACGGCTTATTTTATTGCGATGCAGTTTTTCGGAAGAAGAAAATGGCGATGCAAATCCTGCCGAGCCAGTACTTTGCGTGGAGCGGTGCTTCTCTTCAAAATTGAAATCTTTATTTCTCGATGAGTCACGAATGAACAAGCTTTCATGGAAGGAATTTCTGAATCATCCCCCGGTTCTTCAGGTACGTGCTATGATATTTACATTCTACTTGTTTTACTTTACTACAATAAATCAAATAAATAATGATAATTTTTTGCACTAATTTGAACCTAGGATTTTCAGCAAAACGGAGAAGCATTGGATGCTGACGCAAAGGAGTTCACAACTGCACTATCGGAAGCTCGAAGGAGGGACCCCACCAAATTTCTGAAGCAAATCAAGTTATCAAACGTGGACACAACTCCGGAAATAATTTCCATTTTGTTGGATGCGGCCCTATTTCCATTTTGTTGGATGCGGCCCTTAAACTGGATACGATATGGATCAGTTTAAGTGCTGTCAACGACGCATCAACAACGTTGGGGGAACTGCTGAAGCTCCACAGTAGGTCATTAAAATGTCTTGACCTGTATTTGTGGAACTTATCTCTAAATCTGGATAATTTGTTCCCGCCACAGACTCCGGAAAATTTTCTACAAAAGCTCACTAGCCTAACGGTAACCCAACACTCTGAAGGATTTGAATCCATGAATTTTTTAAAATGGACCCCAAACCTCAAAAATCTTAAGGTTCTTGGAATAGTATCATTAATGCAAGGTACAAGCTGGAACGAAATGCTGGGATGTCAGCTACTCCATTGTAAAGAGCTCGAGCTGTCTGTTAGTGAAGAAGGTCTTACATCTGAGTGTATTCGAGCAATAGCATATTGGATTCCTAACGTTGAGATGCTAAGCGTTGGGTTTCTAAATAATGAGAGACTTGCGACAGCCGTTGAGTGTTGGCCCAACTTAACGTCTCTAGACGTTTTGGACGCCCTCGTAGACGACTGCGGCCTGAGCGGACTGGATAAAAAGGATGTTAGGAGAATAAACCTTGGTGGAGATGGTGCACGATGGAGACCAATTTCAGTCCCTAGAGCGAACCTTCGCAGCCTAAATCGTATGAGAAATAATTTAATTCACCCTTTACTAAATTTTAGTTTGTCATGTCTTTAATTCTATCCGGCATTCCAGATCTGCGTCGTTTTCGAATGAGTGGTGTGCTGGGACATTCAAAACTAGAATACTGCGGAGCAGAAACAGTCCGTGATGTCCTCGAAAATGGAAATAATGATGGGGAAGGAAGTACTTTGTTTGGATTTGAGGTATACATCATTGATTTACACTGGGACCAATCAATATGAATTTGTTTAAATTGGATCAACCCTTTTTAATTGGATGTCTTTATTGTGATTTGATTCTAGCTTTCACTCGATCAGTTGTGGAACGAACTTAGACACTGGTATTCAATCAGGTTCTAGTCTTCTTTCTTTTATCGCATTATATTTGCAAAACAAGGCAATTTTGTGTCGTGCTGGTAGTTTTCGTCAAGCAGCAATTGCCTTCAATTGGTTTATATATTCCATGTTTTGATACTTTCAGAATTAGAATTTTCTTACAACTTCTTAAGGACTGAAAATATATTTTCAACTTCCCATAATTTTCAGGTTTCTACTTTTTTCTAGTTTTTTGTTAGTCCATGACTTCAGTAATATACTCAATAAGGTCATCTTCACGGGCAATGTTTTGCCTATTCTTTTAGCTTAATCAAATTCTACCCGAGATTTAGGTTTCGAGTAAAACTATAGCTTATGAACATGAGAACAGAAATGATAGATGAGAGAGGACAAAATGTTATCTGATTCCCTTCGTACTACATATCAATCGAATGAGACTGCTAAAAAGATGAGTGCCGAGATTCTTTCTCTTTAACTCTGATTCTAGGCTACAACTCTAAAAATTCAAAAATTAGCGTAAAGGATTTGCTTTCGAATTATTACATAATTCGTATTAATTCTTTTCTTGGTTCATCAAATCACTCATTCGGCAGTGGTATGAGGAATAGTTTTGTTGACTTATGTTTCAACAGTTACTTTAAATCTCTCTTTTCCTCATTACAGAAGTTTACAGTGTCACATCATAAAACTAAGCTAAATAAATAAATTAATGCTCAAAAATAATTTTTCTACCGGTGTTGTGAGAAGATTTTCTTGTTGAGCACGTAACAATCCATACTTCAGTTTGTGAGAAACCCAAGGGAAATAACATCAGCATATCAACATGAAGCACAGTATAGAGATGCATATATTTTTGGGGTTATTTGAGGTGGGGGTAGTATGGCATAATAGAGACACAATTGGTCGCTGTTGCCGTTGCCACCACGAACGTGTATGATGATCAACCATATACGAGCTTAATGAAGCCATGGCTTATTCATAGAAAATGTCGTGTGCTATGCATGCAAGGAGGAAGATAAGTAAAGTAAGCTATCAAAAAAGTTGAAACTTCGTGAATATTTCCCTGATGGCTTGTTTGTTGTTAAAAAATAAACTTATAAAAATTCTTAAATATTTATCAAAAGTGTATATTTATAAATTGGCTTGTTAGGAGTTGCCATGTAGAGTGGAGTTTGGAAGAAATGAATTTGAATATGTACATGATATTTTGGGGGTCTTTTGGCCGCCGCCAGGCGGGCCAAAAAATTGGTAACCGGGAATTTTGCCCGCCACTAGGCGGGCAAAAAATGGAAATCCAGGATTTCAACCGCCGCAAGGCGAACAAAAATGACACATTTCGGGACTTGGCCTGCCTTTTCGGATGCCAAAAAATCTGAAAAAGGGATTATTAAACACTTATTATTTCAAATCTCCCATTTTTCTGCCATTTGTGGCCCGTTTTTATATTATTTTTCAAAATCCCGAATTTTTTTTGCCATTTGCGAACTACAATTCATTTTTTTAAATCCGGGATTTTTTGCCCGTTTGCGAGCCGTTTGCGGGATCCCGGAAAAGTGGGTCACCCTTTTAATTTTTTTTAAATCCGGGATTTTTTAGCCGTTTGCGACCCGTTTGCGGGATTTTGGAGAACCGGGTCTTCCATAGCTAATCCGGGTTTTTTTCTTCAAAACGCCGTTTGCGGGACGCGAGGAAGATTCCGGATACCTGTTTTGCATGATTAAAAATCGACAAATCTGTAGTTTATTGTGGTCCGCATAACTCGCCCACGGCAAAAAAATATTTTTCAACTTTCCACGGCACTAATGTGTTCTATTTTTTAAGTTTAATTTTATTATAGTTTTATTTTATCATCTTTCATACGATTTCAAGAAAAATGCTAGTGAGCAATTAGCGAAGTATATTCATGCCATATTTCGAAAAAGTGAGTACGAAAATGTTTTCAAAAGTACAACGTGTACCCCTGTTGCTTGGTTACGTTTTCGCATACTAAATCGTATTTAAAATTTTTATACCGGTAAGTATGCGGATTTTCGGGTGTTTCGCAAATTACAAGATACAGTGATAAAATTTTCAAGAAAACAGACAATAGCAAGCTGGCTTACCATAAAAATCGCCGATTTTGTATTTACGCGTGTTAAGAAAACGTCAAAAAATGGGTCTACACAAAGCGTTTTTTAAGGCGGCTAAATGCATAGCAGAACTTTTTTTTCGTTACTACCCGGACAGAGTTACTCTTGTGTTCTGCAAAAAGATACTTTCCCTCTAACAATAGGATTTACAATTCAAATCACAGAAAGATCGCTTCGCATGCTGGCTGGCTGTTGAAGCAATTAAATAGATTGAATGTAAACCTGACATTTTATACTGACAAACAAGTTAGCCGATGTAAAAGGCATATTTAAACTATTTCTACATTAACAAAATAATCGTTTATCATTGTATCACCTCCAATAACTCATTGCCTTGGTTCAGAATTGCACAAAAATTATTACTTTATTTGCGGAAATTAAGAAACTAATTAATGCTAATTAAACTGATAACCCATTTTACTTTAAAATCTATCAGTATAATTTAAAATAATGAAAAGACAAATTAAAAATCCGTTTTACTACATTTATGTGTTTTGAATCCAATTTTAGAAAATATCTAAAAACCACTCCTAAATTTCCGATTTTAAATTTCCGTGAAATAAGGCTATTGGAATTATTTAGATTAATTATTTTCTTTTCACCAGAAAACGTTTCCTTGTAAGTTTTGAACCATACCGCAATTTGTAAAAAAGCCACGCCAATCCACCATTCACCTTCCCAGCAGATATTATTGAAGCAAACACCCGTGTTTTCTTTCATCGACCAAAAATACAAACCATACTTTACCAAAAAATACACCATATAGCCACTTTATTGATTTGTTGCTGTTATATAAACGCATATACATTTTTATAATACATAACTACTTTTAAAACCATTAATTTCATTTCACCATGAGTAGCAGTGCTTGTTGTTTACACCAAAAACGTTTCATGTAAATCTCATCTCATCTCACAAACGTATTTGCTCGTCGAGACGAAAGGTAGAGCACTCATTTCTCAACAATTTATTTGTTTAATCCGCAGAATCAAAGCCAAGTTGAAATTTTCTCCTGAAAAAGCGCAGCAACTCAAGACTAGAAAAGAAGGAATGCCTCTCACATAGTTAACGAAATATGTTATAAATAGATATATTGTGATGACGTCAACGTCAAACAAAGTTCTTCTTTTCGGTTGCAATGTCTTAGTCTCTTCTCCTGCAAAAATATATAAATGGTACTTCTCTGACATGACACAAGCGTCTGTTGTGTTTGCATTCGAGCAAAGAAATTATATTTACAAATTAAAGTGGTTTGGTTTAGTAATATGGCGTATTATGGCATAGTGGTGTTATCTGATGAGCATGTTGCGGCATGTACCATTTATAAAAAGAATCTCCCATCTGGTAAATGTATCTGTACAAGTTTCATGTTGAGTGTGACAATGAGTTATTCGAGAAGAAGAATTTTTGCATGCGTGCACGCGTTATGGGTTTTTGTTCAAGATATGCTGTTAGTATTTTAAATTTGTCTCTCGTCATTAAAAAAAGGAGAGGTTGTTATGTGTGTAAACTGCTAAGAGGGAAGACAATTATTTTTATGTAGATTTTTTGCATATTGTCTTATGATTTCCCTTGACGAAAACTTTGAGTTTTGATTATAATATAATATATAATATATTTAATAATTATATAATATATAATGTAATATATTATATTATAATATATAATATATAATAATAGTATTATTTCTCCCGTTATACTCGTCTTACGTAACACATCTGATATATTTTTGACCTGTTGTAATTTTAATTTATACTAGAAAAAACCAGCTATTTTTGGTGAGTTAATAGCAAATGTGTAACAAATTTTTATAAAAACGAACGTGTGTGTGTTTTAGATTTTAGTTCATTTAATTTGTTTGTCTCCGGTTGGTCAAAAAGAGGCTAATGTGTGAACGCAGAAACATTTATTCAAAAAACACTCACACATTTCATATATACCAACAATTTATTCCTTATAAAGTCCTCAAGCTCCCCTCAAGTCCTGGTGCCTGTACGCTAACGGATAACTCCCCTCAAATGCCAATGCCAACAAATTAATTTTAAACAAAGCTAACTTATTAGTTTATCAAAAACGGATAATTATATACAAGTTTAATTTCCCGCAGACGTTCCAAATCGACGAAATTGGATAGGATCCTCTCCTTGTCTCTGCCGTTCCTCATTAATGCGCTGTTGCTTGATGAACGCCCGTTTCCTATTCAACCTGTTTCTCAAATGTTTATCTTTTATACAAACACGAATAGCATCCCAATTATTCATTAAATCGTAACAAGATACTTCTTCAAATGTAGTAATATTACGTAATTGGTTATTATCATCATTTCTCTTTACAATAGTATCGATTTGCATGTTTTCATCGTCATTTTTACATTCGTTATTTTCATTACATTGTACTTGAACTGTGAAATCATTTTCGGCTTCTGCCTGAACATTATCATTGTTTTCTTCCGTTGTATTTACAGTATTATAAATTGTAAAGTTATAATCCATACAATAATCATTCTCTATGGTTATATTGCAATCGAAATCGCTCTTATCGTTACTGTTATGGGTATCATCATCAGAAATAGGTTCAGAGACCTGCATAGGTTCGGAGACCTGTTGTTTATCATTTTTCGGTTCAGAGACCGGTGTTATTTTCCCATTATAAACTACGGTATCATTATCATCATCAGATTCCGACTCGGAAAAAGCATATAATATTTTCTTAACTTTTGGAGTAGTTTGTTCGCTTGGCTCTACAAAATCTGTGGTTTTAGCTAACTCAATCGCTCTCAATAAACTTTCCTTACATATTATTTTCCAATCTTGAATATTAGGTAGTATATCATCTAACATTTTAACAGTAGTAGGTTGAACAATGCATAATCTTACGAGATCTTCATGGAGTAAAACTTTCACTGACGGGACATCACGTAACCTCGCTGTATTCCTTCGCCATAACCATATTCTAGAGAAAACATTAAAATATTTATCTTTAGTGAATAACAATTTTTCATCATTGCTCATTTTATCACGAGATCTGTCAAATTGAGTTGAAGGTTGTGCTACTTTTGGAAACTTGAATGGTCTGCAAATGTATACGTCTAGGTAACTATAATTATAATCTGACATTAACTTCTCTTTGTATTTTAGCTTGACATTTTCCCAACACTCCAATAAATATCTCGAATCGTTGCGTGCGTATTCTAATACAAGTTTTGGTAGTGGTCTTAAACGAAATGGATATCTCTGGTACTTTTTGCTTATCATTATATTTAGATTGTTCTTAACGACATCCTTGAAACTTGGAAGTGTCTCTGAATTAGTATACCAAAATTCGATATGCTGCAAATCGACAACTGAACACATATATAATGAAAAATCACGCTTAAAATTCCCGATATCGTTTGGACTGTATACTATTTTTAGAATATTGGGATTAAGAAAAATTGGCTTCAAAATACTGACAACATACGCGTGTAAAATTATAGCATCAACAACAAAATCATGAGAATCACAAGAGATCTGAATTAATGATGTAATCGGTATAAAAGAATCCTAAAAGATTCCTTATCTCCTTTACCGTTACAACTTTCTCCATGGTCATGTCTCTGAAAAAACAACAAGACACAATAATTAAATAGCATTTATTATTTCTTTTTCGTACCATAATAAATTGGTTTTCTTGGTCTTAATCTAGTATTAACAGGTGTTTCTGGCTCAATACCAGTAACAATTTTACGTAATGACATTTTTGATTGCTCTATCTTTTCAGGTGGTTTAAAATACTGTTTTAAGTCCGAAATATGTCTCTTATCTACGAATTTCTTTGGCATTTGGAGATGATAAGTCACCCCTCTTTTTAACACGATTTTATATGGACCAATCCATTTATCACAGAATTTCTTTGAAATTTTTGCTGCTCCATCAGACAACTGATTATTACGAACCCACACATATTCACCTTCCTTGAACTCGTAGTCTCGCCGCTTTTCATCATGGTAAAATTTATTAACTTGTTGTACATGTTTTAGTCGACCCCTGACAACTTCGATCAACTCTTTAAGCGCGTTTGGAGTAGAATTAGCTATTTCCTCTGCATCTTTCTCATAATCTTCTGAAATTTCTGGATTTAAACTTCTATCAATTGGTAAACTTATTTCACGACCTAAGTTTAAAAGTGCTGGAGACACTCCTGTACTTTCATTAACTGCTGAACGCAATGCAAGCGCGAATTTTTGTATATTTATGTCCCAAAGGTCATGTTTACCTTCCATAAAGCTGGAGATCATTCTAACAATATCTTTGTTACTACGTTCACTCCTGTTGGCACAAGGATGATACGCAGAGATTAGAACATGTTTAATTTCTCTTTCTTTACAAAACTGTTTCATAACCTTGCTTGTGAAATTGGAACCATTATCAGTAATTATAACTTTAGGACTACCAAAATGACAAAAAATATCTTCCAAAAAATCAGCTACTCCTTTCGACGTTCCATTTTTCATGGCACATAATTCTACCCATCCACTTCTACCCATCGCTGGTCAACTAATACCAAAATGAATCTAATTTTCTTGAATTTGCTTGGAACTAATGGACCTATAAAATCCAAAAACAATGTTTCAAATACTTTTTCTGCTACTGGAGTAATCCCCATTAAGCCTTTTTTCTTAAAATTTTCACCTTTCGTTTTCTGGCATATTTCACAACTTTTTACGTAGCTCGCAATTTCTTTATTCATACAATTCCAATAAAATCTTCTCTTGATTGATTCTATTGTCTTTTTACGGCCAAAATGACCAAATTCATGTGACGAATGAAAATACTCCATGATTTCTTGTTTCAAACTTTCTGGAACAACTGGAACTATTGACATGCTTAAGTCTACATTTAAACTTTGCTTATCACCTGAATTTTGAGTTTCTTCAGCTACCAAATTGGGACCCTGGACCAAACCCGAATTATTACAATTTAGATTCGCTACACCTTGTGGTGGACCCAAATCAACTTCAAAATTAAAGTGGTGCGCTACATCTTTCGATGGTCCCGCTTTATCCGTACGTGGATTATTTATCGTAGAAATTTTCTTATTACCGCTATCTTTTAAATTTTCTTTAATATTAGTAACGTTACTATTTACAATCGCAGGTGTAGTATCTGAGTGGGTATCCACAAAAGGTACTATGCATTTATACAAAATATTCTCCTTCAATACATACTGCTGAACGTCAGTTTCGGGCCCGTTAACAAGTGAACTGTCATTCAGCTTTCTAATCAATTCTTGAATATTCGCATCCTTTTTCTGCTCTGACTTAATTTTTTCTAAAACATTACTGAAATACGTTAATGCTAGTAATGGCACATATGACTTTTCTGGACAATCGTCAAGGTGATCAATCTTGTCGACTGGTGAATCGACAGGAAAACGAGACAAAAGATCTGCTAAAAAATTCTTTTTACCTTCATAATATTTTATTTCGCATCCCCATCCTTCTATTTGATGTGACCATCTCGTTAAATTTTTATTATTCGGATGATGACTTTTTAAGTAAATCAAAGCTTTGTTATCTGTATAACAAATAATTTTCTGTCCTCCTATAAATTCCGAGAATCGATTTAAACCAAAAAGAATGCCCTTACATTCTTTTTCCACAGCGCTAAGATGTAGCTCGCTATCCTTAAACTTTTTACTTGCATACGCTACTACCCTTTCTCGACCGTCTATCTCTTGACACAAAATTGCGCCCATTCCTTTATCACTTGCATCTGTTCTAATATACAGTGGGTAATCAAAATCGATACCCTGAAGCATTAAATCTTCACTCAAAATCTTTCTTATTATTTCCAAAGACTTTCTTTGCTCTTTACCCCAATGAAAATAAACATTCTTTTTCATTATTTTAGTAATTGGGAACAACAATGTTGAAAGATGTGGAATGAAACTTCCTAAATACTGGCAAGTACCATTCAAACTTGATACTTCCTTTTTCGACGTTGGCTCTGGCATTTCCATTATCGCTCTAACTTTAGCAGGATTTGCTTTTATCCCTTTCTCCGTTACAATATGTCCTAAGTACTCAATTGTGGTTTTGGCAAAACTGCACTTTTTTAAATTGACTGATAAGTTTGCATCTCTCAAACGCTCAAAAATTTGTCTCAAATAACCGAGATGAAGCTCTTTATTTTTAGAAAACACGATTATGTCATCCATGTAAATGAAGCAGAACTTAATTATATAATCTTCAAGCACTATATTCATTAAAGTCACAAATGTTGCTGGTGCTGACACGAGACCAAATGGAAGTACACAAAATTCATATAATATACCATTTCCGTAAAATGCTGTCATTGGAATGCTTTCTTCTTGCATTCTTATTTGCCAAAATCCTGATTTTAAATCTATTTTGGAAAAGATTCCTCCCACTGGAAGTAACCTTAAAATGATGTTAGCGTTGTGCATTGGCGTAGCGTTAGGTTTTGTAATTTTATTCAGTTTCTTATAGTTAATCGTCATTCTATAACCACCGTCAGGTTTGTGATCTAAAACTATGTTGAAGCCATAAGGAGACCTAGATCTTCTAATTAATCCATCTCTTAATAGTTCTTTACATTGCCGATCGATTTCCGCTGCTTCGATACCAGTAAACATACGTGGTCTTTCTTTTATTGTTTCATTACTTGTTAATTCTATTTTATGGACAAGCACATTGGTTTGCCCTATTTTACCGTCAGTTCTACAGACTGTTGAAAATTCTGATATTAATTCTTGTATTCGTACCTCATATGGATCTATTGCATTCTCTTCTGCGTTCATAGGTAGTGGTTGTAAGACAAATACTAATTTCTGACATCCATCTAACAAAGGATACTCATTTTCAGGAGAATCGTGATAAGAAAAAACATCTTTTGCTAGGTTCATAATAATACCATATTTTTGCATAACATCCAATCCGACTATACATGGAAAAACTAATTTCTCTGCGACATTGAAATCGTGGGAGATGTATTTTTGACCAAGTAATAATGTTAGTGAAACTTTTCCTACGATATTTAGAAGAGAATCATTTGCACACCGTAGCATTGAATGTTCATATTTTATTTCTAGGTTCATTGCCTTTGCAAGACGTAAAGTTATTATCGATGTAGAAGAACATGAGTCTAAAGCACCTTCGAATTTTATACAGTTCATGTACATTTGTACTACAGGAATCGATGGTTTTTGGTTCATAACAGGGAGGCATCTAGGCCAAAACAGTTCCTTTACCTCCCTTGGAAGTTTAAATTACCGGTTTGCTGTGTATTTTTATTTTGTGAAGAAGTAGAATTTTGTTGTTGTTGTGTACCCGAAGTACCAGCATTCTGATTGAATGACGATGTACCTTGTCTCTTCGTACAATTCCTAGCATAATGTCCTGTTTCATGGCATGCATGACAGACAATATTTGAATAATCACGATTTTGGAAGCGAGATGGAGCTGACCCAAGACGTGGCCTAAATTGAGATTCGTTATTTGAAGATTGACTTTGTGGCTGTGTGGAATTATTTGAGCTACCTTGCTGCCCACCCTGACTATAATGACTATACGACTGGTTGGAATTATCATAATTACGACTACCTCGCCCTCGACCGAAAGAAGATTGTTGGTTGTTTCTACCATATTTATCATTCTTTTGAGAAGGAATTGAAAGAGGAGGCAAACGTGTATGCCTATTATTAGTACGGTCACTGGCCCTAATAGCTTCGATGGCTAGAGTTGCTTTTTCTAACAGTTCATTTACTGTGCTACATTCACCCACATGAAGTCTTAAATCTGGAACTAACCCTCGTTTAGCTCTTAAAACTGAAATACTCTCGTCTTCGTCTGGTGCGATTTGCTTAGCTAGGTTTACAAGCTCATATACATACTGTTCTACTGGCTCGTCAAAACGCTGTTTTCTACTTAACTTCTCTCTTCTCATCTCTTGCACAAGTGGACTATCATACTTTGCTTTGAAAACCGTTTGAAATTGATCCCAAGAGGTAATGGTTGTACTCACATTGTCATACCAAAGTTTTTTCCCTGCATCGCGAGATAAAATTATGCTAATCACTTCATGATACTGTGGCTTCTTAAAACCTTGACTTTTCAAGTAAAGTTCACATTGATTGAAGAAAGTCTGAGACGTCATCTTCGCTTCATCATAAGTTGGCATGTATACTGCCGATTTCATAGGAATGACCTTTACGTTACTAGCTACGTCCACCATTTGACTACTGACTAAATTACTAATGTGAATCAGTTGGGTAGGAGTTAAGTCCTTTAATACCGGATCGGTAGACAAATCACTTGCCTCCATCTTTAGTTTATTTTCCTGATCTACAGGCGTTGCTGGTGGGGTCATGCTAATTAGTACTTTAGATGTTTGTGAACCTTTCTTGCTATTATCGTTCTTAGTTGACTTTATATTCTTTGTTTCCTTATAATTTATGTTCTTACGTTCTCTCGTTTTTCTAGGCTGTTCTGTATTGTTATCCTCAACTAAATTTAAACCTAAGTTAAGTAGTTCTCTATTCATTTAGATGTTCTACAGAAGTAGTAATCCAATCATCGACAAAACGGGCACATGAATATTTAATAGCTGCTTTGAACTCGAAAGGAGGTTGTTCTGACCTTTTGAAAACGACTACGTTAAAATGTGTACTGTCTATCCAATCTATCTGCATGTAAGCATTATCTGATTCTTCCAGAGCTGGCATATTATCTCTTTTAAAACTTTTGACTACAAGTTAAATCACTACTTTCTAGAATTGTTATGATCTGACTTTGAACGAAACCGTCTTCCGCTACTTTGTTATAGTATACTTACTAATAATCTTTTCTGTTGGAATATAATGACATTCTATCTGTTGCTTAAAAAAACGAAACCGTCAACTATTTTTTTAAGGGAAATGACATTTATAATCTTACTAATCTGGCTTTAATTTAAGTTTACCTCAGCGTATAATAACGCATGACTATTTACTTGAATGATTATTGTTGTTTGCTTTAATTTATTGTTTCCGTTATTTACTTTAATTATTTAATTGCGTTCAGTGACGCGTTAACGTTCAGTGACGTGTTTTAAAATATAAAGTCTCCTCTGATCTCAGAATATAATAATAATGCGTACAGGGACGCGTTCGGCTTTTGCTTTAATTTAATGTGCGTTCGAGGACGCGTTTGACTATTTTCTTTAATTTAATGTGCGTTCAAGGACGCTTAGGACATACTTACGATCAGCCCATCTTTACAGCCAAGAGATCACCTTTTAACCACCGTCAACGCGCAGCTTAATATACCGCTGTAATTCCGCACCTTCAGTGAAACCTGGATCAAAACTACCAACAAAACGAGAATAATTAGTGCCCATTCACATATTTAATTACCCGAGTCTCCGCACAACAAAATACTATACATGAGATAAATAATTAAAATTTTGTTTGTCACTGTTCACGCTTTTTTTTCTGATGATTAGCCGACTCTCTGTGGTTTTTTTTCATTTCTCTGCTCTCTGCTGCTTTTGTTGATTTTTTTTTCACTAATTGACTGTTGTTTTCGGAAACTCCACTTTTCGGAATTTTCCAGGTCCTTATCTCGTGGTAAGGATCGCCATGTATAAAGTCCCCTAGCTCCCCTCAAGTCCTGGGGCCTGTACGCTAACGGATAACTCCCCTCAAATGCCAATGCCTGTGGATGCTGATGCTGCTGTATGGGAATGTGATCCAGGAATGCTAAATGCTCAGACGGTGTGATGCATGCCGGAATGAAGAAGTCAAGTCGATAGCTCGGTCGCGGTTTCCCAACTGACTTGCTAAACTGCCTGTCGGATAGTTTTATTCTTTCTTGCTCTATGCTACTACTACAATACATAGTCATGTCTTGTATTTGGTTTTCTGTATAGGTTTAGTACGTATGTAAACGTGTAGGCATAAGCTTGCTTATGCGTCCGCTGCACTATATACTCCACTCCACCCGACATGAATATATCATTCCTCTTTCAACGTTCCATTTACAGAATTAAGTCGAATCTCAACTCATTACTTTCCATTTCATTTTCATCAATATCAATTTTTTTCTTCTTCGAAAGACTCTACTACAAAAAGGTTAACTACACCGTGGAGAGAGTATGTACTTATCCATTTAGTATATCTAATATATAAATGACTTATACAAACCTATTATATATTTTTGCATCATAAATAAATAGTCAAACGCAAAACACGCGTAACGACTTGTTGTGCCATTCACATACTAACGAAATGTATAGTCAATAGGAAGAAACAAAAGTATGTTTGCTTCTTCTCTGCCATCTTATTATTCTAGTATTTGTTTAAAGTCCATAAGACATATCAAGTCTCAGAGAGGATCGTGTGCCTGTAGTGCAACTCTCGCTGTCTTACAAAATACTTCAGCAGAGTCTTGATCTCTTTCCCCCACCGTCTTTATCTTTTTTGCTTACTCCCAAAAACTTTCTTTTTTTCTTTCCATTGCAAATTCCTCCCATCATTTCTTTTCAAGTCGTTTGGCATGCATCCATGCCTATATCTCAACGCAAATAACATACCATCTGTAATTTAACGATAATAATGCATTCTTCATCCCATGCATGAAGACAATATTCATTTCGGTTTAGCATTCCATTCTAAAAGTCCATACGTAAGATCTCTCTCTGTACGCAAAAAAAACATTTTTTTTTCTACTTCAGGAAAAAGGTAGATAGAGAGAAAGAAATGGAGAAAGCACAGAGAAAAATACACACACACACAACAAAAGGATGAATGATCTGCTTTCTCTTCGGATGTCTCTGCTTTTTATACGCAGAGCTTGCAAGTCTGGGTGTTTCATTATTTAAGGAGAAATACATGCATAATACTTATCCACGTCCTCTTCAATTTTCATTCCGCTTTTTAAAAAAAACTTTTCTTTACAATTCAATTTTCTAACTATTTATAACGAAACATGCATATAATATAATTAACGGGAGCTGCAAAGCTAAAAAAAACTCTGTGATTCTCTTCTTTGCTTTCTTTTTTAAGATTGGAAGTGAAATATTGAAGGGCCTTCTAGATTATCATTTATTTTCAAGCTTTTTTTCGCAAGTATAGCAATTATCTTGCTTTTTTCTCATACCATATCTCTCTGTTGTTGAAATATTTTTGAAGAAGAATTTAATGGAAAGAGTGGCTGCTCTCTGGTTGTTTTGTAAAGAATTTATGCATTTCTTGTGTATCCTCATGAATAAAATACAAACTTTTAAGAGAAAACTTTTTATGCTAAAAATATTATTTACTACTTTGATGTACACAAATATTTTAAAATGGTAGATATATATACAGTTTATAAGTAGTAAAGTAGCCAACATAAGTTTTTAAATACACTTTATCCATGAATTATATAAAACCTTTAAAAAGCGCTTTACTCTGATTACGTTTTATTATGCCTTTGAAAACTGTTTTGAAACAATTACGCAAAAATATATGCATACTAAAAAACTGGTAAAAATTTGATGCAAAAAATTAAATTGGATTCTTTTTTAAATGATTTAACGAATTTTAGCATGAGTCCGTACAAAAATGTAGGTTTCTCGTAGTCCAGTACATTCGAATGATTATACGTAGCATGAAAAGATTTTCACTTGGAAAACTCAAATCTCGGAAAAATTGTTTACCAATACATTAAAATAGATTTGATGTGCGATTTATTCTTTTGGTGATTTGTATTTGTACGCACGAGCGTGTCTACTGTGTTCATAAGGATGGCTTACTTCCGAGTATTTAAAAATGGCAAAAGCTCATAAATCTTTTCTACACTTTCGCAAAGTGTGTATTCCCTCTGTGTGCAGACATATAATTTCTCGCATCGTCAGTGTTTTTATTTGTACTTTGTTTTCACCGATATTCTCGTCGTTGATGGAAAAACATATTATTACAAGTGAGAGTAGTCTCATACTTGTTTCACATTTGAAGGAACATTAGGATGATGAATATGAAATATCTTTTTTGGCAGAAAGCAGTAATGCTTCGTTTTCATTTCCCAGAAAATCATGAGTCATCATGAGCGGATTTCCACTATGTTTAATAAGTGACATGTTGTCTTTGATAAAAAAAGGGAGGATTAGAGAGGAAATAATAAATACTGAGAAAATAAGAGAACACTTCTTGCTAAAAATATATACAGAAATGGAGGCACTTGATCATCATCTTTTCGACTTATATATAAACTTAGAGATGAGATATTTTACGTCTTTTAGTGCGACTAACACAGGAAATTTCTTGGAAAAGTGAAAGTCCCCACTCACCAACAAAACGCAATCATGGTGGAAATAAGAAGCAGCGCTC
>JAQIWO010000133.1:0-19991 GCA_034695405.1 Entomobrya muscorum
AGCTCTACTTCAACTGAGGCGGTTTTTTAAAATTTTATTTAACTTATCTTCTCTCTACTTTTGTCAAAAATTTAACAACAAACCTACCTGAAAATCCAATAATCGATCAACAACTGCTTCATACTTTCTCTCTGAACAACATTTGTTAAGTGTTGAAAGCCATTAGAGCCAACTGAACCACCACAACTTAACTCAATCTCAAACAAAAGAGTTTGTTTAAAGAATCGTAATAGCAGATAGCGTTAGGAAATGCTAATTTCATCAGCTTTAACTGTAAATTCACTTTGTGCGTACATAAAAAATCTTTGGAATTAGCCCCAGTTGAAAAAGAGTCACTCAATGCATTAAAAAATACTCGGCAAAAATAACTCTCAGTCAAGTTGACTTTTGCAGGCTGTAATTCAATGGAAATGTTGACTTGCGCGGCCTGCAATTCAATGAAAAAATAAGTTGTCTATCAAGCATTTCCAATAGAATTCCTGACACGTGATGCATGTAAATTGAGAAAAAAAGTCATCTTCGCTTATGATAATTGTTGCAGAAAATTTTCCTTGGTGATTCACCAATTTACTAACTGGGTGCACTACAAATGGCAAGTCAACATTTCCATTAAATTGCAGCCCGCACAAGTCGACATTTTCATTAAATTACGGCCCGCCCAAGTCGAAATTTTCATTTGCATCAAACACATTCTGAGCTCCCAACAAGAAAGTATTTCGCAGTTATATTACACGACTTCACAAATGCAGAAATATTCTGAGCTCCCAACCCGGCAACTTCGTTAAATTCTACGCATTGCATCATGCATCACTGCAAAGTAATATTGCTTACGAGGTTGACTTTATATATCCGTTAATACAGCATGTCAAAAGATTGAAATGCTACTGACTACTACTAACTGAATTCAAGTTTATCATTACTGGCTACTTTGTGGAACTGTTAGTCGACCAACAACAATTTTACGAACTATAAGAAAAAATGTCAGGCGAGCAGGGATTTGGACAAAACTGCATGATAGACTGCCAGTTTTTTCTCCGATTCTCCATGCTTTAAGCGACTGTTTGGTCAAAACTCCTGCTCACTTGACAAGGCTCTGTCTGGGGCCACACAGGTATGCGGTTGGCTACGTATGCTCGTTTGGCGCTCTTTAATCTTCTCTTCGTGAGTCCCAAATGGAGTGGAGAAGAATGATGCAGATTTTTCAATATTGTTGGCTTGAAGTGGTCGTGATGGGCAAACAAAGAAATGAATCAAAGTTAGATAGGATGATAGTTTCTAAAAGAAATTTTTTTCAACTATGGGAAGGGATAAAAGGGATACTAAATTTGATTAATTTATTTTATTCTTTATTCCAAGAATCCGGATGACCAACGTATAATTTAATGATTCCTGATGCAAAGCATTTTACTTTAAGAAAGCTAATAACAAATATTTTATTTACTGAAACTATATGTTATAAAGCATTTTACATGTTTGCTTATACACTAGCCACAAGTAAGAAATGAGCTGTATGCAAACCCGCTTACAAGGAAACTATGTGAATAGTAGTTTTGAATTTGATTTATGGGGATTGATACGATGTCAGATCATCTTTTAATTTCGCGTGGATGTCAAAATCAAATATATCTTTGGAAATCCGGGTTAAGTCTAAAGGATTGTATCTGTCTTACTGTAATAAAAAACAAATATTAGTTTAATATTTATCCCCAAAGCGAGAAAAACTTTAGTACTTTCAAAATATTCCTTGCCGGATTAGAAGTGGTCGCTTTAATTACTTGCTTCATTATTTGTGATATTGCTTGGATCTTTAAGCTTCAATACTCATTTAAAATCCTAATGAGCCTTAGTTTTTAAGGATTGGTAATAAACCCGTAGGATCGCCTCACAACCGGGCCGGGGGAGTTACTTTTTGCTTTTAGTTTGGATCATAAGCTAGATATCTACTACAACCTCACATAAATCCTTGTAATATTCCTTCAGTATTTGTCTTTGGGCCTTTGCTGGAACTTGCTCTTAAATATAAGTGTAAAGCAAAATTTAATTCAAAAAAGAGACCTTTTATTAACCCAAAACGCTAATTGCCACAACGGGCTGCCCAAGCCAAGAAAAAAGCTGTAATCAAAGAAGGTTATAAGGAGTAATATGCAAGTATTAGTTTTGATTTTGGTTGGTTAAAATGAGGTCACGTCTCGTTTAGTTTAGATGTGTCAACACCAATTATTTTAAAGATCCTGTATTCAGTTATTTTATTTTAAAGACATGAGTCTGTCTCACTGCAAAAAAATCAGTAAATATTAGCGTATTATTTACAACCCAACCCATGAAAACGCTAGCACATACGTAGTATTCCTTACTGAATAACCAATGATCTTGATAAATGATTATTCTTTCTTAAATCGCTTAACCCTTTAAGCTTCAAAAACTAATTAAAATCCTAATGAGCTTTTTCTTTGGATTTATTATAAAGCAGTGGGCGTGGGTTGTAATGGAACTATTGTAATTTGGTTATATATTTAGCTTACATCAAAAGCTAGCTATCGACAAAAATCTACCAAAAAGGTCTGTAGCATTCTTTCTGTTTCAGTCGGTGGGTTTTTGTTGGAACTTGTTTTTAAATAATTATGTATTTCCAAAAATACTACATAAATTTCTAAAAAGTGATATAAGTTGAACACTGTGTTATTTTGGCGTCGGAATAGCTGCTGCGAAGTTTTAAAAAGTAGACAACATTTCAAGTATATCAGTTCATAATGTATTTTTATATAAAAAAAGTGTAAAAAAGTTACCGGGTATGTGCTAATATGGTAGTCATATATTAAATTTTCTGAGAACATAAACTTATATTTTTCTGAAAAATCTAAACGTATCTTGCATACCGAGTATGTTTCAATAATAAAAATTATTTATGCTCTGTATGGCATAAGATCCTCTTTGGAGTCATTAAGAAACGTTACAAACAATTAAAGTGAGCACTAAGTTAATGCACAATAACATTTTTAATGCACGTCAAGATAGATAAATTACGCTACTTACATAAAATTCTAGTAAAATATTGATGGAAGACACATATTCCTACTTACATAGGAGCACGCGAATGAAGATTCGGCTTGTGATTTAGAGAAACTTAATTTTTAAACAGCGTAAATTTTTTTGAAATTACTTAACAATTTTCAACCATAATATACTTTTAATCACAAACGAAACAGCATATATGTTTGTGACCTAAGTTTACTTTTCCAAAACTTTGTGTATGCATTGGCAACCGTTGCTATGATGATCCAACCTGTTTAAACAAATCGACAAACGTGTCACGGTCACCTTAACCTTGAGGATAACCATAGGTTATACAGAGGACTATCGACAACATGACGTATACGAGTATCGCTTCTTTGTTTAACCAGTATAAAGCGTAGTCGGTTCCGTTAAATGCGGACTGCTGAGTGTTGGACTGCCTTCAATACATAATTACCTGTGATATCCTGTTTGACAATAATTGGTTTTTACAACATTATATATACAATTAAAATTTAAAAGATTTTTTTGCTGATGTGAATAATTAGAATCATCTTGTGTAGCACAATAGCCATATTTAATAGCCTTATAGGCTTTTTATTTAAAAAATTTAACCAAACTTTATTTGATATACGCATAGAAAATTTGACGCTTTTCCAAAACAGCGTGTTTGACGGAATGAAAGAGTTGAGTAAAAATAAACTGACAAATACCTAAACGGGTTTGTATAGAAATAAAGTAGACAAATTCCTTATATGGGACACGCACAAATTTAACATTGCGATTTTACACTAATTTATTTATTGCAAAGCCAGTTATTTTTTTATAAAAATAGCAATTTTATAAAGACTTTGACTTTCGACAATAATAAATTAGAGCGATTATCCACAGATTTGAATAAAGTGGCGTTTTTCCAGTGTTTTAGTGGCAGCTTTGCTCATTATCAGCGTTGGTGTTACGCTAAAAGGCTTTCTAGTTTGTAAAAGTGTATTTGTGTAGAAAAGCGTTTGATAATTGAATAGAAATTTGAATTGCGAAACCGTCAAAATGTTTGATTTTTGTTCTACAAGATAGTGGCAAATAAGTCAGCTTAATTTGACTCGCTCATTTACCTCAATGACCTCAGTGACAATGAAGATTTTTGTTTTGATTTTATTTTGTACTGTAAATGGGGTAGCATTGAACGTTTGGAAAAGCGCTCCTTGCGAAGCAGATTTAGTTCGGGACACCTTGCAAAAACTAATAAAAATAGCGAACTCTCGAGAAGACCCCGACAGTAGAAACTTCGAGCTCTTCTTTGATTCGTTTGACCTTCTCGACTGTGCCTTTCCATTGGACAAAATTCGATACATGAATTTCGACGAAGGCTACATTAAGTATGTTAACTACCACTTTCCATTCAAGTATTCGCAGCCGTTCCACCTTGTTCTGACGAATGATAACCTTCATGAATGGCGCTTCCAACAGTTTGCAATGCACCCGTTAACACTCTTCCTGTTTCTAGAAACACGCTTTGCAAAATACGCTCACAAAATTAACACGAACTTGTTTACAGTGATAACGAGGAACTACCCAGCTCTCAAAATCCTCCTCTTTGTCAACGAGGAAACTCGGCAAATGGAGTTCTCTGTTATTTGCAATGGCTACTGTAAGTCGCATCAACTAAAAAGTACGTCCGAATTAGAAGACATGTTTCCCCGGGACTCGCAACACTTGAGATCTCTGCACCGACGCTTGTTTCGGTTTAGAAATAAGCGAAGCATAGAGACTGTTGTCTACATACAATATTATCTAAGTATAGAGCATTTTAATGTTAATCATGATTGCAGAAAGCTCCTATTTAAGTCTCTCCACTTTTACACTTGCACGGAGCAAATTATGTCATCTTTGCTTCTGTCGGAGGCCAACAACTTGACTTTTCCGCCTAGGAAAACTATGGATGTTATAATAAAAAACCCTGGTTTGACCGGCCAGTTTATTAAAAACGACGCCGCCTACACTGGCTACGGCAATACTGTTGAAAAGCTTTACTGGCTGAAGACGGGGCTTGTTTTCTCTCGCAATGAACAAAAGCAGCCATTTTACTGTAAAGGTCATGACCATCCCACAACTGTAAAATTGACAAACTTCTCAACTTGGCTGGACCCGTTTACACCGGATATTTGGCTTCTCATTATGATCTCAGTAGTAGCGACTTTCACCTGTTGTGCCAAGTTAGGAGAAAACGCCGGAGGGAGTTGGCTGAAATTACTGATGGATACGACAGGGGCGTTGTTTGGCAACTCCATCTCATGCAAGTCATCCCGACTTCGTCCATGGTTTTTTTGTGTCAGCATGTTTGGAATGCTTGTTTGCGGATTTTATGGAAACGGAACTTTCAACATGCTTGCTGTTCCATCTCCACCGAAAACATATTTCTCATTAGTGGAAATTTTGGGGGATGGTTACAAGTTTGTCTGGGAATCTTACCTGCCCACTCCATGGGAGATTAATTATCATGACTTTCGTTCCAGGGGCATAACGAGTCTTCTCAACAGCAGCTTTCACAAACTCAGCAAAACGCTTACTCAATTGGAAATGACTGAACAGTTATTATCACAAAAGTTCATGCGCCTTGAGGAAAATGATTTTGATGTGTTGGTAGCATTTAAACAGGTAGTTGTCAAGAAATTGGGACACAAACTCGGTCAATGCTATTTAGTGCCGGACTGTTTCGCCCCAAGACCTTTTTTCGTTGATATTTACACCGTTAACAGGATGTGGATAGCGCAGACCTACAACCGAATGGAAGAAGGCGGACTGATGGAAAAGTGGACGTATTGGGCAAGTCGAGCGTTTAGGTATGCTCTTAAGCTTCAGATCGAGAATCCTAACCCGAACGCAATTGTGAAAACTGGAGACCAAATCAGATTTTTAAATGTAGCCACCTTTCTGATCATTGTAAGCCCTTTCATTCTTCTAAGCCTTGTTGTGTTTGCATTTGAGCTGTGGAGCAGACCCTTAGACCTCGATGCCAATTTATCAAATGCAAAGCAAGAAAATATAGATGAGGAACAACTAGAAGGCAAAAAAACTTTATCGGAGGCCGACGACGGGGACTGGGTTTTATTAGAAAAATATTATGACCAGCCGTACAAAACTGAAGAGGAAGCTACGGCTGAGAAACCAATTTGGATCCAATACGCGGAGCGAGTTTTGGGACACGTGGGCGGGTCAGCATAAGGGCCCCCGAACATATTATGGAATCCTGTCATAAATAGGCTGATATTTCTAAAGATAAGTTAGAGTATACCGACGTACAACCAAATCAGCGAAAGTGGACTCCTGTGCAAGTGAAAGTATTAAGCAAGTCTACCATATAGACATTATGTGAGTATGGGGATCCAGAATGTAAATCAAAAAGAGGTTGTGAGGACATGACAACAGACCAGATTGTAGCAGCCCTACTGATAATTGTCAGTATACTAATTCCTACCTGTCTGCTTGTCGTGGAGCAATCCAAGAGACCTTTCCCCTTTTCCCCTTAAATCAATAAGGGTTAGAGGGGAAATTTCAGAAAGAAAATTAAGACAACGACAAACGTCCGATGATTGTTGCGTTTTTACAGAAATTGAGTCGAAAACTCTTGAGAATGAAACTTTGGGAAACCAGTGCTGAAAATAGGGCCCCCTGAAACTTTTGAGGGAACCAGCAGCAACGAAGACACTAGTTTTGGTAGCTGCGTTACAACCGAAACAAGTGTGTAAGTATTAAACAATTAAGAAAACATAATAGCACTATTAAAGTATCTTACTGCTTCAATATTGTATCTTTCCGTTAGTCACTCATGCAGCCAAACGAACACAACCTTTTTTCTGTCCAATGGAAATAAAATGTTAAATTGATGAATAACACGAGTGGTTATTATATTTATTGGAATAAGAAGCTCACTTCCACAACAAAACAGTATCAGCGGCATTTAATATCATTTTGTAATCATTCCACGTCCAGAGTCATCAATTTTCTAGAATACCAAGACTAACATGAAGTCTGGAATTTAAAATTAGTGACTTCGACAGACAACTTGATAAAACGCAACCTCACAATTCTGATAAATAAGTGTTAAATTGTTCTACTTCGCTGCATTTGAGTCATGCACTGCTATAATACTTTCATCACAGTGGGCGTATAAAATTTTCTTTTGAAGCACAAGCTAAAAAATTGAGTTTCATATTTCCAAAAAAAGTACTCAAAATTTGAAAAAAGGAACACAAAAAGTAAAAACGCCTTTTACATGGTTTAAATTCTTTAATGCATATAAATATTTTTTCCTTATCAGAATTCAGCTTATTCATATAACAATAAAACAATTTATACCTACCATTTACCTTATAGAAACTACGATACAGGTAGAAAACGAGTAAACAATATAACCTGAAAGCAATACCACTTAAAATTAGCTAATGAACGATACCATTATCGTGTGTACTACTACTTGGCTCTAAAAGAGCCTCAAAACAATAAGAAATTATTCGGTTTTATTTCTGGAGCTGCTTAAATAGCGTCCTGAAACTTTCACGCTACGAATATATTGCGTACCTAGTTTTTGTGATTTATTTCAGAAACTACTGAACTGTTTGCAATAGTTTTATAGTCAGGTTTTGTGAGTCATAGTTTCAAGTTGCTTTTGTACATGTGTACAAACCAATTAGAAACTCAAAAAAATCCGTAAAAAGAGGACTGAAAACAAAAAAATAATTAAACACAAAACGTTTAATAAACAATTGTGTCTTTATCAGTGCTAAAGGACTAACTATTAGGTATAATATACATAAAAAGGACCCGTACGACATTGAAAATGCTTATTTTACTGTTTAAATATAAATGAAAGAATCCCAAGAATCAACAAATATAGTGCTGCTTTTGAAGATTAGAAGAGCATACACCCTTAATACTACATGATTTCAAATTCAGTACGCCAGTTATTCTGGAAGTTAAACTTTTGCTCTGGGAAGATTGAGTAACCAAAACATTCTTCCTATTCCTTATGCATTGGAAACACAAATTATAGCTTTTGCTCTTTAATGAGATAAATTTGAACTTTTCCAACTACCCTGACTACAATTTGTTGCTTTACTCAGAGCTTAACACTGATACTGGCTCATCCAATTCTTAAAATTCGACGGTATCCTTTATACAATTCATTAAAAACTTTGAGACATCCAAATTACTTCGTTAACTCTATTATACGTCAACTCAACCGAAAAAAAATCTACGGCATATAAAGTTGGGAAAATTTTACCGGAGTGCGGACAATTCACAAGCATAAGGATTTTGAGTGTGTGCGTCATCCTTATCCTGTTTCAAAATCTTCCTCACAAAAAAAAATTGAAAAATAGTAATTAAGTTAAGAGTCAATGAAAGTTGTAATTTTCTGCTTAGTTAAAAAAGTTAAGCACTTTAAATATATGGAAGGACAAACCCCTTACTAAAATTAGTGGACACGCAAACGTTTTTAATTTCGTAGTTTGTTTTAAAACAGTTTTTATTAAGCCGTTTATGACAAGTGTTTTATCAGCTAGCTTTTTTATTACGTGTGTCATCCGTAGCTTATTAAACTACCACCAACATAAAAAATTAATTAAGTTAAGTTCGTGATGAAGCATGTTTTAATTCTTCTAATGCATAAGGCAAAGTTAAATTTTAACCTTATGGTGTTGATGTGTTAAGGTGGTTTAATACAATTGTATTTGATTTTGAAACACATGAGCCAAGACAACAACACGTGGCGTTATCTTTCGTAGTAGTTCTCCTAGCATAACAAATTGCTACGCATTACAATTTTGATTCTCCCGAGCTTTTGTTTCTTGAAAACATTTCAAGAAAGTTTCTTAGTTGACAGCAAACCTGCAAAATAACTTGAATAAGATCTATCAAGTTTGCATCTCCAAGCTTCAGGAAAAAACTAATCATTTTGTAGGAGTCAAGCGTGTATTTTATGGTGCTACGCAGACTTTCCTTCCTAATATAAATATTATTCAGTCAATTTGTCGAGTGCTATTTCGTGCCGGACTCTTTTGCCCCAACTCCTTTGTTTCTGGACATGTACACTGTCAACAGAATTTGGATGGCGGAGACCTACTCCTGAATCCAACAAGCTGGACTGACGGACCAGTGGACACTATTGACAAGTCGAGCATATAGGTATTATTATGGATATCAAATCGAGAATCCAAATCCAAACGCGATTGTTAAAACAGGAGAGCAGATCAGGTTTCAAAGCGTATCTGCTTTATAATTGTCATCATGCCACTGTTTCTTCTTAGTTTTATCCTGTTATTGCTAGAGATCTCAAAGACTCATTTTACCTTTGACACACCAAATTTGTCAAGTCTTAGACAGAGGAGAAAAATGCGGACAGAAAAGATTCGGAAAGTCAGAAATACCCAAAGCAAGAGACCATTAAGTTTTCTGATTCGACCATATCACCCAATCCGGCGTCAGCAAAGCAGCAGATTTTCCAGCAAGGCTGGAAAACGTTAAAACCATTCCATCGTTGATTCATAACTACTCAGAAAGAATTTTGTTTTTCTGTCCTGATAAATGATAGCTCTAACAATTCAAGTGATTTTGAGAGTGACATGATCACTAGCTGGATGAAAATGAGGGACGATGTTTTCCGTCAAAGACGGAAACTTGTAAAGAGATGCAATTCGCGCAAAAATTTTTGTTTCCATATTTGTTTGTTTTGTTTTTGTTTGTTATGTGCCACTATTATTTTAATAATTTGAATACGCTGTGATTACACGCAAAATGATCTTGTCAGTGTCCCAAAGCAGAAATTTTGTAAAAATAAAATCAAACGTAGACAATGATCAGGAAAAAAGATCGAATTCAGAAAGACGTTAACTATTTATATGCAAATAGTAGCCCTACTATGAGAGGAGGATATCCTCACTTACAAGTTGGTACGAAGATGAAAGTTTCCTTATTTTGTTTTAGATACTCTTTGAAAGGGGTTGTGGCTCACTTTGAACCAATTTATGCCATACATTTTTATGATAAGTGGAAATGGTCAGCTAGATTCGAAAATTTACAAATTCACTGCTGCTTTTCAGTTTAGTTTCTAAAGATTGCCCCGATGTAGAAGTTTTTTGCATGAGAGATGTTGATATTTCAATTGTTTGGAATACGTATGGCATTGAGTAGAATAGCAACTTACACAAATTAAAACTACACAAATTAATCATAAATATGCAATGAACACATTGGGTCTGCATCATAAGCTGACAAGAAAATAAATTTGTACATCGAAAAGACAAAAAGTTCACATAACATGAGAGACAAATATTGGAAATATATTTTTTATATGTTTTTAAAATACATTAATCAAGCATACAAACAAAGTTGAAGAATTCGAGAAAAATAAAGTACAGCAAACATTTTTAAATCCAGCCAAACAGGATCGTGGTTACTTTCAATGTTAAATGTATGCAGACCCTTCAACAACAAAAATTCAGTGCCGAACTTCCTAAATCTGATTTTGAAAATTTACTGCAAGCCCCATTACATGGTTTACTTATCTTCTTCCATCCTATCAAAACAACAGAATTGGAATACTCAAGCATGCAGATATCTATTTTCATCAAATGGATTCAGTAGGAATGCAGGACTAAAAAATGACACGTCGTGCGACAAAGCCTTGAATGTGTTCATATATTTGTTAATTAATTTGTAATCTTTATTAACAGTAAAACTACTACTTCGAAGCATAATTTTTCACTTTTCTTTTATTCGATCACAATTCGATCACAATTCGATCAACTCCTTTCATTTTTCATACAACTAAAAATCACTACTTATTTTTCTATTCTCCTTTTCTTTCTTCTTGTATTGTACAATCCATTTTGTTCTGGTCCAAAGTGCAGTCTCGTTGCTTCTGAAATGCACGGAAAGTAAAGACAACGCACGACAAACAATCTCAAACATACATACACTATCTACAAAATATGGGAAATCTGCGACTCCTCAATGACCGGTGACAGTGTATGTTTTTTTATACTAATATGAATGTATACATTTTTAATTAAAAGTAATAATAATTGTTATAAGCACAAAGCAAACCGATATATTTAAAAATATATTTTTTATCGAATAATTTGATTGATTTGATGACTTGAGGAAACCTTCTCAATTATTGCAATTTAGCTTTAATTTTACAATTTTTCATGTTAATCATTTTATTATGGCCGATGTAGCATGATTTGTACTTTTAAGAGCCTTACATTATAAGAAACGCGACACAATTGCTCATAAAAAATTAAAGTTTAATTTTAAGTATAAATATAATATTAAGAATATGTGTTCAATAATATTGTTAGTTAGTTTGATTTGGCTTCGTGAGAAAGTTCTTGTCGCAGAATCGTCACTTAAATGTCTTGGTTCCAACATGGGTTTTGACATGTCCGGTGAGTCCTGACCTTTTCAAGAATAGTGTTTCACAAAAGTTGGACTGGACTACACACATCAAGCTCACTTATCCACATTACCTCTCATCTTAAATAACACATATCACATGCATGACTTTCAGACTACATCCTATACGACCTAAGACAGTAGTAACGTTCTTAACACCACATAATTTAAGTTATTGTTCGCTTGTAGTTTGTAATAGCGAATCGTTATTGTTTAATTCATTATTTAAAGTATTTTATTTAACTTATTTACTTCAACAATGCTTTCCATAGTATTTGATA
Organism: Entomobrya muscorum; assembly: GCA_034695405.1. NCBI lineage: Eukaryota > Metazoa > Arthropoda > Collembola > Entomobryomorpha > Entomobryidae > Entomobrya > Entomobrya muscorum. Next base: position 11,748 of record JAQIWO010000133.1, read on the forward strand.
AAATTTGAATAATTTTGCTTTTTAAATATTAAAAATAATAATGCTATGTAGAATTACCAATGCATAAACCGAAAACTGACCCCACGGACAAGACGCTTTCACCGGATGAAGTGCTTTCACTGGAAAAGTTGCAAAGTTTTGTATTCCATTACATAAAATATCTGTAGTCTACTTAACATTTGTTCATACATGTTTGATAAATTTTCAAAACAAAATATAGCAAGGTTTTTAATAAAAAAAATTATTAAATCGATGTTCTTTATTGCTTCACGAGTAAAACGTTTTTACGGTTACTTCATTTTGAATTGTAGCCTCGCTTTGAAATATTTAGTAATTATAAAGACACGTTGTTGTGAGAAAAGTAGAACAGTAGTAGTGATATTCCTAAGTTTCGTCTGATTTGTCATTGCTGTCATCCTCTAATTCTGTCAAAACGCAATCCTCATCGGTGGCCTCCGACAAACTATTCTTGCTTTCCTGTTTTTCTTCCTCGTCCACTTCTTCTTTCTTCACATTCCTAATATTGAAATCATCAATGTTGCTGGGCTTCCTCAACAGCTCAATTACAAACAGAACAGTGCTGAGAAAAATCAGAGGGCTGACGATCATCAGAAAGGCGGCTACGCTCTCAAACCGAATCTGTTCTCCAGTCTTTACAATAGCGTTAGGGTTTGGATTTTCGATTGCAATCCCCTCAAAATACCTGAACGCTCGGCTTGCCCAATGCTCCCACGTTTCAATAAGTCCACTTTGGCGGATTCGGGAGTAGGTCTTAGCCATCCACATCCTGTTGACAGTGTATGTCTCTACGAAATACGACTTAGGAGTTAAGGGGTCCGGGACAAAATAGCATTGACCGCTTCTATGTCTTAAGTCTTCGACAACTATCTGCTTGTAAAGTAGCAATTGATCAAAATCATTGGGCATGAGACGCATGTATTTTCCAAGCATATATTCTGTCATTTTCAAGGCCGTGACCTTTGAGTTGAGTTTGGAAAAGCTGCTGTTAAGACGAGTCGTCAGGCCCCGGGTACGAAAGTCGTGATGGTAAATCTCCCATGTCTTTGCATGTTGGTAACTTTCCCAGAAAAACTTGTAGCCAGCTCCCAGGATTTCGACAAGTGAGGAATATGTTTTTGGTGGAGGTGGAACGGCAAGCATGCTCAAAGTTCCGTTTCCATAAAACTGGCAAATAAATACTCCAAAAAAACTCAGAAAAACGAACATTTTACCCAAACGGGATTGAGTACATGAGATCGAGTTTGCAAAAAGCGCCCCCGTCACATTCAACAATAATTCTATACAAGTCCCACCGGCGCTCTCCCCAAGTCTGGCAAAGCAGATGATAGTAGCTGCTACTGAGATAAGGATAAGAAGCCAAATGTCTGAAGTAAAAGGGTCTAGCCAAGTTGAGAAAATTGCCATTCCGACAGTTGCTGGATCGTCGTGACCCTTACAGTAAAATGGTTGATGCTGTACATTACTAGAAAAGCTCAGTCCCGTCTTCACCCAATAAGCCACGTCAATAGTGCTTCCGTAGTCAACGTATGCAATTTCATTCCTAATAAACTGACCGGTATAACCAGTGTCCACTTTGAGCTGGTCCCTTTTCTTTACAAGCCTGACAGAGAGGTTGTGAGCATCGGATAGGAGAATGGACGACATTACCTCCTTTGAGCAAGCTTGAAAACGGAGAGACTTGAAGAGGAAATTGGTGCAGTCATGAGTTTCCTTGACATGCATGAGGTAAGGAGCCTCCGATTTCAGGTTGACAAAAGCGTCTACCCTCCTCAAGATTCCCAAACGAAAAAAGCGTCGATGCAGAGACCTCAAGTTATTTGAGAGCTGGGGGAAGATTGCTTCTAACTCTGATGAGCTTCGTCGCTGATGCGAGACGCAGTAGTTATTGCAAAGAACCGAGTACTCCATTTTCATCGTTTTGGTGACATAGAGCAGGATTTTGAGAGCTGGAAGGTTCCTTAATTTCCTTGGAAATATTTGGCTCGTTTTTAATTCGCGAGCACGCATTTTGTAACGTGTTGCTACAAATAAGAATAGTGTTGATGGGTGCATAGCGAACTGGAAAAAAGGCCATATATAAAAAACGTCATTTTTTATGACGAGATGAATTGGCTGCGAATATTTGAACGGAAAGTGGTAGTCAAGCATCTTTGCATAGTTTTTAAGATTTACGTAACGAATTTTGTCCAATGAAAGGTCACAGTCTCGAAGATCAAACGACTGAAATAAGAGCTCATAATTTCCTCCGATGTCTACTGGTGAGTTGCCTATTTTTAATAGTTTTTGCAAGGTGCTTCGAACTATTTCCGTTTGGCAAGGACCTTCCTCACCCATCACCATTACCCCACTTACAGTGCAAAATAAAATACAAATGGAAACTTTCATTGTCATTGGACAAATAAAGTGCAGATCAAATGCAATATTATGTAGGGAAATATGCCAATTAAATAGCAAAGTGTGATATTTTCGAATGTCTCGGAACGTCTGTCCTAGGTTAAAAAATACTGATTTAATTTATTTAAAAAATTTGCGTGAGCCTTCCACTGGCCAGAATTATATTGGTAGAAAACGAAGCCAGTACGCTTTTGTCACTTTTGATTCTGAAATTTTATTGTGCCCCTGAAATACATCATCTTACATGGCAACCATAGCAATGAGGAACCTAGCTTTAATACTCAGTCAGAAACCAAAAATGTTTCAGCTAAAATATATTTGCACGTTTTTTTCTGTGTAAAGCGCTGGTGATGCTTTTAAAACCAGAATCTCACAAAATATTGTCTACAGCTTTTGTTATTGAAGCCTGCCAGTTATAATTGAACGGGTAATAAGTTGTTTTGTTCCAAATTTTAAAGTTTTAAGCGAGTTAAAACGCGCTGAATGCTAATATTACCTGTTTTGTAAGTCTCCAAAATGTTTTGAGTGAAATACATAAATATTTTTGAAAAACGTTATTTGAATAAATAGCTATAATATATTTAAATTCATCTACACATCTAATGTATTTAGCACTTAGAGCAGGTAGTTCAATTAAATTTATTCAACTTGGAATAAGTAATTAGCACTATATATTCTCATAACCTTATTTTCCCAGGACAAAAAAACTTGAAATGCTTACAAATTTTTTACTCGTCTGCATAATAAAAGCCAGTTTAATATTTTCGTTTTCTCGTGGTCTTATAAGTGCCAGAGTATGAACATTACCTCCGTAGAAATCTAACTTATTCACTCCAGCAGCATAAAAAATATTTAGAATGTTAATTGTTTTTGAAGCTTTGAAAGCCAATCAATGTTAAACGCGATTTTACAGGCAATTAAATTTTTCACATTGCTGTGCCAGCACAGTCCAACATTCACGTTTTAATTTTAAGCCTAACACACTTTTAAAGAATCTATACCTAACGTCACGATGTAGAAAGTCCTCTACGTAACTTTGTAGCCTACGATGACCGCGAAAAAGTTTATTGATTTCCACTAACATGGTGGATCACCATTGCAACGGTTGCCAACACACTACACACCCACAAATGTCAAGAATATGGAGTTTTGAGCCTGAAGTGCGTATATTGCTGAGTCTTGGATTAAGATGATGTCATGGTTAAAAAATATTAAATTATTTCAAACAATTTTTGCAGTGTCTTAACACTGGCCAACGAACTAGGATTTTTTGCTAGACCAAATATTAACTATCAGACAATCACTGCATGGTCCGATCAAACTTAATTATATATCTGACAGAATTTTACCAAACAATCTCTGTAAGTAACATAATTTATCTCTGTAGCACACCATTAAAAGTAAGTTTTGTGTACACTATAATATTGTTTAAAAAGATTTTTGATACGATTCTACATGAGAACAGATGCCATACAGAATACAGAGTATTAATAAAAATCCTCTTACATGCACACTCTTTTTAAAATTAGATGTGTTCATATTCTCAAAACATTCATTTATATTTTTATATTTTTTTAAACTTGATATTCTCTTTATCTTCTCCAGCTTATTCAAATAGCCGCAGCTAACTGCTATTGCCAAAATTAAAGCATTTAAGTATCCACAAAAATACAGTTTTTACAATTTATTTACCTAGTCAATTTAGTAAAAAGCTAATGTTTAAAAACAAGCTACAACTAAGACTCACAGATACAAACTGAAGGAGTGTAACAAGCGTAGTTGGTAGGTAATAATGGAAGCCTAGCAGCCTTACTTAGGATCTAATTTTAAAATATAAGCAATTCACCATAATCCCGTGGCGAGCCACACAAACACCTTTATTATTAATCCCAAAGAAAAGAAACTCATTAAAAAAGTTGATAAGTTTTGAAGCTTAAAGAGCAAGTTATTAAAAAAGTAATTATCTAGCAAGTAATACTATGTAGGTACCAGTTTTTGCTAAGGTTGGGCTATAAGTACTATACTCATCTTTGTTGAGTTTATTACAATAAGACTTAGACAGACACATTTCCTAAGATTAGCAATCTGCGATCTAAAAAATATTCAATTTTGACATCTCAGCGAAATCACTTGAAATCCCATCTTTTAATCCAACAACCATATTTAAAGCTAAAACCCCTAAAGTAAACCTTGTAAGTTACTTTGTGTAGAGCTTATTTCTTACCTTCCCTTGGGCAGCCTTTGTTGGCTTTTTGGCGTCATCGAAGTCATATCCGGCAGCGGCTTTGGAGAGGTAAAAAAGAGACCCTTGCAGAGGAATGATGCTTCCCCTTGGATTGCTTGTATGAGAGGACGACAATCATAACAAAGTTCAGAAACAATCACAATAGCTGAGTTACTCCTTTTGAAAGTGTATTAAATATATTATTATTATCTCAACTTCTCGAAATATTTACAATTATTCACAAAAAGCAGTTTCAAATATTGGTGGTGGTTTATGGAGGACAATTCTGGCATTGGTTACTAGGAAAACCAAGCACGATGATACTAAGATAAATGAAAAAAGGACATCGAAATTCATGACAATGAGGACGACAAAATAGTGTTCGCCAATGCAATAAAAATCCTGTCCAGAGGAGCCCGTAATTGAATAAAATTCTCATCCACCACCACGTTTTACTGGAGAAACCTTGAAAGAGAGAAAATGAATTTTAGTGCACTCACGTTCTCTAACTCAACCCCCAAAAACATCTGTGGTGTTGGCAGCGCCACATCTCCTTGATTTTCCACCGCATGCTCAAGAGAAATACTACTACTCAACTGTTACCCCCTCCACAAAAACGTGCATATAAAATTTAAAAAAACCAACAAAATACTCATCTTACGAGCAAAAAAATTCTTTCGTTGCTTTATTTTTGATGTTCTTATTTTCTGGAGTGGTTGAGATGCGAGGCAAAAATTTGTGTGGGATACGTATGCCGCAAACTTCTATAATTTTTGAGAAACATATATGATAAAAAGCGAATAATTAGGCCATCAGCTTGTGAAAGAGAGTACAGAGAAAACACACACAATACATCATGCTCTTCACTGCACGTAATTCCCAATCCATTGCTTTCACATTTTTTCTGCCCAGTTGAACGTTACATAATGATTGCTTGATCGGTAACTCGTATTTTCTTTGTCTCTGGTTGTACTTAGAAAATAATTGCGCGAAAACAGTCACCAAAGTCTTGCTTCTCGGTTGCAGAATTAGTTGGCAATGCGATCATAAAAACTCGTGATGAGGATATGATTAGCGTGGACACAGGAAAGAGGTTCTTTCATGAAAATACCTCGCCTCAGTTTGATATCTGCTTTGAAATGGGTACACAAACAGGCAACAACGAAATATATAGAAATAAAAAATACATATGCAAATGTGTTTTCTTCTTTGAAAATGAATTAATGAAAAAATAATAAAAATAAACCATATATTCACTTTATAATTTTATTTCAATTTTTAGTTTTATTCCAATTTATAATTGAAGACTTTTAATGCTTTTAAACAGAGTCGCATTCTTCGAACAAACTGATAGATTTTAAAACAAAGTTAGTGGGATTCTCTTGGGCAATTCTAATGTCCCTAGAATACGGCGTTCGCTCGCTGACTAAAATACCTTAGTTTGACGATGCCGAAGATAATGTGATCACTGCTCACTAGAACTTATGCTCCGACAACGCTCTTACACAGCTAAATGACCTGTCAAAGACTCGTACTTCTACTGAGCACATTAATCAAAATAACTGCAAACGTCAGAGACAAAATGACTAATTTTCCCTAATGTAATCCCTTTATTCCTGTTCTACAACATTAATCAATCTTCACAGTGCTTTTGACAATCAATTTAATTACTATTATTTGGAATGACTTCCATTCACTTTTTCTTTCAAGAGCGAACTCAAAAGTGCGACTGCTCTCCAGACTGACTGTTTGCATACAACTTTCCTTTTTTCCGGCTGTTGTTATTGTTACCATACCATTGTTAGCAAATCGGATAACTGAATGAATAGAAAATTTTATATAAATTTAACACGGGGAAGAATTCTTACAGTAAAGTTTCTGGATGTGAAAAATGATATCCTGAACAGTGGTTTAAAAAACACTTGTAATGTAAAATACAATTAAAAAGATTGGTGGTTCAGAACACTAACCATGACAAAATCTCTCAGCTTAAAGTCGTTTCATAAACTTATGGTTCACAGCCTTACCATTTTCGGACACGCAAGTCACCTCCATAATTTGTAACAGATTAAAACGAAAGCTTCAAAAATTGTAAAGTTGGTATTTAGGTGCTATGGTTAGAATGTCTCATTGTTTCATTTTAGATTTCAAAAAATGTTTTTCTGCAAAAAAATCATTTATTGATTTTGAAGGAATTCTGCTTTAAATTCAAAATGTCAAGGTTCTTATAGGAATTACAGCTTTCTTAGGCTAAAGTAATTGATCGACTAACAAACTAGTTGATACAAAGTTACATAACTTTAAATGCTAGCATTTTAGAGATGTTTCCATTTGAAATATGTTTCCAGTTGAATTAAAAATTCTCACCGTGTGTATTTTACTTTGCACTGTTGGAGAAAAAGCGGTGCTAGGGAAAGAAAGTCCCTGCCAAACTGATGAGTTTTGAAGCGCACTGCCAAATCTGCTGAACTCAGTCACTGGTAAATCCGGAAGGTACGAGCTCTACTTTTACTTATTTGACTTTCAAGACTGCGGTTTTCCCCTGGACAAAATTCGATACGTAAATGTTGACAACCATTTCACAAAGTCCATTGACTACCACTTCACATTCAAATATTTGCAACCATTTCATCTATTTCTTATCAATTTCAACCGAGGCCCCATGCTTAGACCATTCCACCAGTTTGCAATGCATCCGACAACACTTTTAGTGTTCACAGACACATATCTAATGGACAAAGCAAAGCCTTTCATCATGAATCAACTATTCTCAATAAAGGCGAGGAATTTTCCAGCTCTCAAAATCTTTCTCTATGTCACCCGAACCCGGATCAAATATTCAATAGGAGTCAAAATCGGTATCAAATTTAAGCCGATTTGCAATGACTACTGTCTCTCACCACAGGGAAAGAATATCTTACATTTAAAAGCAATGTTGCATAAACATTCACAGGACTTGAGATATCTTCATCGACAATTGTTTCGTTTGGGGAACTTCAAGAACGTGGATGCCCTTGTTTATATCAGACATTCAAGTTTATACCAAAAACATGTCCACGGCTCACATGATTGCAATAACCTACTTTTCAAGTCTCTCAGCTTTCACGTTTGCACAAACCAGATCATGTCCTCTTCTCCTCTCTCACGTTTACAACATGACTTTCAAGATGGTAGGTTATTTGGATACAGGATACATACAGAGTGGACACTGGGCGAACAGGACAGTATATTATAAACGACGTTTGGCACGATTGGTATGGCGACACTATTGACGAAGCTTACTGGCTAAAGACGGGACTTGGTTTCTCAAGGCATCATCAAATGCAAACGATTTACTGTCAAAGTCATGCGCCCTCTTCTACCATCGGATTGGTAAACTTTTCTACCTGGTTGGATCCATTCACTTGGGACGTTTGGCTACTTGTAATAATCTCAGTAGTAGCTACCTTCTTCTGCTTTGTAGAGTTGAAGAGAAGCGATGAAAGGTCGTTTCCTGGAAACCCGATCAATGTTACGGGTGCACTTCTGGGAAACTCCATCTCATGCAATTCACCCAGAGTTAGAAAGCTAATCGTTTTTGTCAGCTTCTACGGAATGCTTATTTG
>JAQIWO010000134.1:0-19947 GCA_034695405.1 Entomobrya muscorum
AGTTTTGCAGGGGGGAACAGGATGACTCATTATAAGACATTAATCCAATACGTAACATTACGCAATTTAATTAACTATCATACTATTAAATTATTCATGATGTTCATTTCGTAAGTTGCGTAGTACAAATTCACTGAAAATAAAAACTAGTAATTAATTTGTTAATTGTGTTTAATGTAATTTCTCGGAAATGCTTGGATTCAAGCCAAAAGAAATTAATTTTGGTGAATTTCACTAGTAATTAAATGTGTTTTACGTAACGCCATAACGAGTCTATGGAGGTGCTTCAGTTTTCTTGGTAAAATCCTCATTAGGGGAGCTTTTTATCTCCATCCATCCATCCATCCATCAGTATCCATTCTGTCCCAGTCTTCCACCATCACCACCAATAAACCACGGTGAGATGATGACGTAACTACATAATATTTATTTTTATGATGGATATATAGCAAGGAGTACTCTCACAATTTGTCAATAATCAATCACAATTCATATGAATGAGCACTGAACTACGTGCTGAATAGCTTTAAAAAGAAAGATCCAAAACATTGGGGCAACTTGCGACTTACCCATTTAATACCACAAAAAATCCAAAACATCGTAATTGGTGTGTATAATTTAGACGCGCGTTTAGGGAAAAAAATATTGAATTTCTAATGAAGTGTGACATATTAGTTTGGAATGTAAACGCAAGTGCATGGAGATCAAGCAAAAGCAGCTAGACTTCGCCATCAATATTTTAGGTAGATACCTAGGTGACCTTCCACTTTTCAATTTTGCATGACTTTAGAAAGCTAATTCGTAAACCATTAGTGCGTGTTTAACAGACAGACAAACAGAGAATTCTTAAGACTGACGTAACAAATCTGTAGTCACCTAAATAAATAATTTTATATATATGTCTCTCCTTTATTTATTCATTTCTTTATTACAATTTTATACAGTACATATATTTTATGCAATAATGTGATCATGCATTGATTCTTAAATTACATTTGGTAAACACGTACCCAATCAATCTCCATCGTTGGCTTTGTCCATGTGCTTGGATTCATATTGGGAAATCTAGCAAAAAATCCCCCTCCGACGGCAAAATTAAAAATAAAATTTGCGGGCTCAGTGAAAGGCGTACTTGGCTTTCCCCTACAAGGTAGCTTACTCTTATCTCGGGTAAAAGTCCCATCCGTCAATGAGACCTCAAAGTATTTTTTATTGTCAATAAACCACTCAATTTTGGATGGCAACCACAACACAGCAAACTCATGAAAGTCTGCGCTGAGGTCGGGTAGATTTTGGAGGAGCTTTCCTTTTGACGTCAGCTTCCCATTCCAATGGCGACCCCAATGACCAGCCACTTCCAAGTTCCTAGCCTCACCCTTCTGACCTCTGTACTCGGCAATGTCAATCTCTTCGTAGCGACATTGACTATCTCTCGGCATGAGCCAAATTGCTGGCCAAAGATGGTCACCTCTGGCAACTCTGGCAAGCTTGTCTCAGGTGACAAACCCAAACCCTTTTCCCTTTTGGGCGAATTCTACCGGAACTGTACTTTTTATCTTGCTCCTGCTGCTTTCTGGCAGTAATGACTAAGTGACCGTTCCGGACTGCGACGTTGTTCTTTGAGTAGCATTGCAAATTTCCGGCCCCATATTCTAAAATTATTAGAGCAACAATGGTTTATGGACATATTAAAAGTAACAAGAAAATTACACATGATGATTAAAATTATGAGTTTATTTCATACCGATTCCACATCCCGTCTGGTACTCCCACTTATTAAGGTCCAGTGAGTTTCCATCAAACTTGTCTTCAAACACGATTTTTCCTTCCCAGCAAAATGCCAGATGAAGGGACACCAAGAGCACTAGCGATTGGATAACGTCAAGCTTCATTTTATTACAACGAGTATTTATAAACCCATTAGAGTTCCATTGGCTACTTATATACTAATATAGGCAAAGGACATAAATAAATCATATTTTCATGTCATAATCTTTATTCAACATCGCAAGAAAACTCCATAAATAGTACCAAATTACAAATTACTTGGGTATGGGTATTTTTAATTATTTTTGGTGGACGGATGCAGCATCCGTTGCAGGTCGGTTTCAAACAATAAAAAATTAATCAAAACTTATAGGAGCCCATCGAATGAATGTTAATAATCAGATGCACGAGTGGTTTGGGATGTGGTAAAAACATTACAAAAGAATACATATGCCATAAATTAAAATTTGTAATGCAAATAATTATTTGCAGAAGTATTTTAAAGTCAAAGATAAGATACAGTCATCATCCCAAATAAATGAAGAAAAAACCTCCCATTTGTTACACACGTCAATTTATAAAATACGAAAACTGAAACGATAAATAAATGTTTTTTTCCGCAATATAGACTTATCCCATGACCGTGATAAGGGCTAGTGTTGGGCTATAAGACCATCTTTGTCCGTTCATATCTGCAATACAGTTCATATTAACACTTAATAAAAAAGCTTCACATCATTTCACTATTAAGTTTTTGTGTGTCCATTTCATGCCGTTTGAACCAATAGTGTAATATTGCATTTTCGGGCACTTCAACTTTGTGTAAATGCAAATTAGCAAAATAATGCTACATTATTAAATGTCACGTACATGCCAAGCAATAAAACATTTAACTTGACAAACCACTATGGAATAGGATTTTTTCAGCTCATTTCCAATGTGAATCTGCGGCCAAAAATACATGCAAACCTGTGTGTGAGAAAGCAGAAGATTCAAAGATGCAAAGTGTGCGTCCCGAGAGTGATAATCTTTAATTATTTTGGTTTGCTGGCAATCTCATCAAACATTTGAACAACCAACCTATATGTTAAGTGAAAGTTATTACTACAAAAATTATTTGTTATGGCATTTCGTTAAGTGCAATAAATTATTAACAAGAATGCTGATATTATTATTTTTTTTTATAATCCTAATATATGATTAATCTTCAACTTTTTCTTTTCATACTAAGGCAATATAAAGGGTGCAAATGCTAAGGCAATGTTATTTTTGTACGGATTTTAATGCTAAGGCAATGCAAAAAATCTAATGCTTAAGCAATGGTTTTTGGCCTTAGCATGGTTAAACTCTAATTATTAGAAATAAATAAAAACAATTAAAACACATGTAATTATAGCACCAAACTATGTTCTACATTCAAGACTTTTTTTTCAAGTGCAATATAAAAGGGTTCAAATGCTAGCTAAATGCGCTTATTTTGCACGGATTTTTATATGCTAAGGCAATGCAAAAAAACGTAATGCTTAGGCAATGTCTAATATTCCAAGCTTAATATTGCATGCTTAAGCAATGGTTTTGGCCTTAGCATGGGTGAATTATAACGTATTTATAATCCTAATCTATGAATTAGTCAATTTTTTTGCCATGCTAAGGCAATGTTAAAAATCATCCCAATGCTAAGGCAATGCTAAATATTATCCCCATGCTAAGGCAATGTTAAAAATTATCCCCATGCTAAGGCAATGTTAAAAGTTATCCCCATGCTAAGGCAATGTTAAAAATTATCCCCATGCTAAGGCAATGTTAAAAATTATCCCCATGCTAAGGCAATGTTAAAAATTAGTTTGAGTACACGTGGTTCGTTTGAGTACACGTGGTACGTTTGAGTACACGTGGTACGTTTGAGTACACCAGAGCTGTTCGGCAGCTTATTGCCAATGCCGCATTTCCTGGCCGACTGGCATTGGCAATAAGCTGCCAGGAAGCTGCCAGTTGCCATGCTGCCATGCTGCCGGCCATTTCAAAAGCTGCCAGTTGCCATGCTGCCATGCTGCCGGCCATTTCAAAAGCTGCCAGTTGCCATGCTGCCATGCTGCCACTCATTTCAAAAGCTGCCAGTTGCCATGCTGCCATGCTGCCACTCATTTCAAAAGCTGCCAGTTGCCATGCTGCCACTCATTTCAAAAGCTGCCAGTTGCCGGAGATGCCGAACACCTCTGCTTCACAGTGCCATGGCTCAATCTCCTCTCTTACTCATCGTTTATCTATCTTCGTCCACCCAGCATTTATTGAATTGTGAATTCAAAAAGCAAGAAGATCGTCGCTAAACAAAGCAACATCATTGTATAGTCTTCATTGCTCTCTCTCTGGTAAGGGTGATACTTCACGACACTCATCACACAGATTTTCTGCTTCCCATCCGATTCAATGATATATTAATAATAATATAATAAAGAAAACGAATGATTATACTGAAGGTGATATTGATGACGATGCTGTATCCGCGAAACTACCATGTAGGTAGCATCATATTATATACGTTTACATATGCATATTCATTTTACGGTTTATTATGAAGCAATCTTGAGGGCATGATTTTTGAAGCAGTAAACGATTTAAATACATTAATGCAAGTGTATATTGTATAGACAGTTTTAGTTTTTTTTCTTAGATATTATGGTGCGTTTACTTCATGTTCACAGTACAAGCAGTATTTTCTTTTTGGCATCACTTCCCATTTTGAATTGAAAAAAACATTGAATAGTTTCTTATTGTATGAAATATTCTGTTTGTCTGTCCAAAATACAGTGATTTTACGACAAACAAATTAAAAAATATTGCTACGTTTATAAATTCGTTTCAATCAAATATGGCAACCAAAAGTTAAGGTTGTTTTTCGGTACAGGTCCTCAATTATTCTTAAGATTATAATATTAAACAATGGTGACATTCGTGATGCATTTTATATGTTACGTTTTGTCGGACTGACTATGAGTTACTGTGACTGTGACTGTGAGTATACGTTGACTTTTGTGTAAAAAGGACATGGTGTTTTCTATATAATATTTTGACAGGATAGAGAATGTGCCTACTGCCTGTAGTAATGCTGTAGCAACTTATTATGTAGCAATTTTGTGTGGCACAAGGAACTTGGAACTGTATAGGTAATATAGAGATGTAGACAGAAGGGAAAGGATTGAGCTCCAAGAAAAAGTCAAAAAGAGGAATCACATTTTCTTGTTTAATTAGACGTACTACCATATATACAGTACAGATTCCATATTCTCTGTTGTGTAAAATCATCCATATTCCTTCCATATAGCCTGCTTGTATCTTCTATTACAAAAACTACACTACTACGACTACTGAATACTACACAATGTGTACTACACACTACACACAGAGACAAGTGCATAAAAAATATCTCTTAAACTCTCAATTTGCTCTTCTGTGCTCTTTGATAATACAGTGCAGGAACTCTTAACGTTGGTAACGCTTGTGTGTATTTTGGTAATAGAAAAAAATCTTAAATGCTCAAACATACACAACTATCACCTGGTAGTGGGGTGGCGGTAAAGAAAGGCTACGAGTTCTTTAACAATATTACCCATTTCATTTCCAAATTACTCATGACACACGAATAGATGATCACATCTTTACTCACATCTCTTTCACATCATTATCTTGGCATGTCCATATGTGTACCTCCTCATCATCATCCGTGAATAAATAAAAACATTATAGGTACTTGGGAAAACAAAATATTTAAAAACTAATTATAATTGAAACGAGGTTAAGTTATTGGCGTTGTAAATATTTTATTATTTGGAAGGAAGAGTCGGGAAGAAATTAGTTATATGTGTATGCACAAGTCAGTGGCCAAACGAAAAGTGAGGAACAGTTTTAAATTGATAAATTATAGTGTTTTGTAGCATTTTATTTGACCCATATCACAGTACGGAAACACTGGGTTTTTAATTAATATTTTTTATAAAACTGAAAAATGGAACCAGAATAAGGTTGGTAAATCGCTTATTGCGCTTTAAACTGCTCAATTTTTTTTGTTAGAAACTGGGTACATATTAATATTCCGGGCGTTAATACCATCGTAAGGTGATTATGGAACATTGAGACTTTTGGTGGTCCTCAGGCTTGGTGGTCCTCAGGTCCTCAGGCGCTGAGTGTGCCCACGTGGTTAATGCTGTATTTTACGTTTTATGGCTACACACGTGATGTAGACGCTTTGAAGTCAATGAAAACGCTCTATTCCACAGAAACGTTGCCTATAGACATACTTATAAGTTTGTAACCTGACTTTATAAGCTCCATCCGCTCGAACTCAAGTCTCCATACACCAGTATTAACAGCATATTAGGTAGAAACAGATATAGATAGGTTACATTTTATTCGCTTCTGCATGGGCCTGTTCAGGTGTAATAATTGCCTGAACGTATATGCTGTTCCCAAGTGACAAGAATATATAGACTTGCCTTTGGTTCAGTTTATATGCATAGGTACCTACTCTACACACCTGAACGCTTAATTTAAATTGTATATATTGTATGCGGGATAAAGATCAGTAGCTATATTCCCAGCTTTGTATACTAGGTTTGTAAGCCCCGTGCTTTCAGGATATACTATGTTTTTATAAAAAGTGAAATTGTCTCTCCTCTCCTGGTCTTATGCAAAAATATGTTTGTTAGCTCCGTGCCTTAAGGATATACTATGTATTTATAAAAAGTGAAATTGTCTCTCCTCTCCCGGTCGTATGCAAAAATATATGACTTTGATGTAGCAGCAGCAATGGAATAACTTTATGTAACTATATGCGAATTAGTCCCATAATTTAAATTTGGAAATGAATTTCTTCAAAATATGTAGTACACATGTATATTTATATTATCTCCCTTTATTCACTCATCATCATATTGTCCCATATAATGATTATATTATTAGCTCATTTATTGATGCATGGAATATGGAAGCAAATGCATTATTGTGGGCGCCTTGGTGGAGGGGGTGGAGGTGGTGGTGTGTGTGGATCCAATTGCTTGTTTCGGAGCCAGTTGCTCCACCGTCGAGAATTTTGCCCCCTCTTGACCTCTCTGTTCTCTGGACGCTCCCTCCAATCCCTTTTTTTCTCCGGATCAGACTCAAAGAAACAGAATTTTGCCTAGTATGCAGAGGTTATATTAATTATCTAATAAGTAAAAGTGAGCAAAAATATCTCATATAAACTACTTCACTTACAATATGTCCAGTGTTATTGCAGTTGTGGCAAATAAGGTCCTGCATGTGTCATAAAGTACTACCATCATCTTCCAAATATGCCACAAGTAGCCGAGCGGCTGGCAGCAGATTGTCAACCAGTTGCCGATCACGTAAGAGCAATGCAATGTGGTCTTTATTCTTGCGATCAATACGCGTCAATTCGGAAGCAAGACGAGGAATAAACTTGTTGTGTAGGATCTCATCCCGAGGTTTGTCCAAATTTTTTGCCAAATAGTGACGCCAGTCGAAAATACGTTCAACCAAGTATTGTCCCTCTTCTGTTGTGATGTT
Source organism: Entomobrya muscorum (assembly GCA_034695405.1). Classification (NCBI taxonomy): domain Eukaryota; kingdom Metazoa; phylum Arthropoda; class Collembola; order Entomobryomorpha; family Entomobryidae; genus Entomobrya; species Entomobrya muscorum. The sequence goes on from JAQIWO010000134.1 coordinate 7,330, forward strand.
TTGCTCTCTGTAACGTGGGAGCGACGAGCGATTAAATACCTTGGCAGAAGTTAATCTTGCCGCTTTCTTCAGACCATCATGGCCAATCTTAATCTAGAAAAAGTGAACAAAGTCATGGACGGTCTTCAGACCATCAGTCATCATGTAGAATCTGGTTTCTTGTAAATAAAGTGGGCATTCTGAATAGGTTGAACTACGTACCTTGTTATACAAGATGTAAAATAGGCGAAGTGTAGAGTAACTATCCACAGCAGAGTACCTTATTAGGTCAGCATGCAGTGGGCGTCTTCTCCAGTTCGCGTATGTCGCTACCTTGTCCTTGGGAACCGATGAGTTTGGAAAGAAAGTGTCCATAAGAAATCCAAGACCCGGATTCCTCAAATCTCTTAGGTATTGCTGGACGTCCTTCTCAGCATTTTCCCTGTTCCGCTCCGTAAGTAAGCGTTTTGCTGCTAGGCGACAAGTGTTGTAGCAGTCGGCATTTGATGTTTGGTTCCAAACGAGGAACATGTCCTGAATATCGATTACGCCCATAGCAAAACAGCTCCAGTCCTTTTGCAAACGAAAAATATCGTTAGCGCAACCACAAAAAACCTTGAGCGTTCGCTTGCCAGTCAGCATTTTAGACAGCCATTGTTTTGCGTGCGCTCTGTTTTCGTAGATACAATCTACGACAAACGTGGACGTGGGGCACGACACGGATGCCACACAAATAAATCCTGTTACAGAGAATAAATTATTATGCATAAACAAACTTCAAGCGGCGCCTATTGGAATACTAAGTATATGTAATTAAATTATGAATATTAGTATTATTTAATGTATTTTAATATTCAACAATACCGTCGTAGGTATGCTCTTGATGAAACTCGAAGTCAACAGCCAGGACCGAAAGACGGTCTACTTTTGGCTTCAAGGGTTGCAATAGTTCCAGATTTTGGTTAGTTTGATCCTGCCATGTAATCATTGTGGATGAAAAATCCGGAAGTGAGAGAACCGGAATTTCAGGTAGACCGAGAAACCACTCTTGTGTTTCATTTTGGTAATTCACAGGGAACTCTAGCACCATCTCGTAATTTGTTCGTCTCTGCTGCCTAAGCAACGCCGGATCCCAATCCTGAGGCCGGACAGTGGCTACGCCGTATTTGTTTACGGCTTGTCCCTGCAGATACTTGAAGTCGCTGTAAACAGTAAACCGTGGTAAGATTATAAGATTATAATATTGCCACAGTCAAATTTCATCCCAAATCGGCACACTTAATTATTAAAAAAATAACTCAAGCTACTGTCTTGAACTCTTGGCTTAAAAAAATTAAAATAAGAACAATAGATAGAAGAAGAAGTAAAATGTTATACTGAAAAAGGAGAACTTACGATGACTTTTGTGAAGACTTTTTTGCTTGACTTCTCGACGGGCCTGCCATGTTGTAGGAGGAATTTCACCAAATTTTTCAAAAACTGATCAATACGTTAGCACTGTTTTGCACGCAACTTGTCGCTCCTCTACAATCAGAATGATCTGATATTCGATTTAGGCGTGGCAAATATATCTTTATGGACGAGAAGATTTAGCTCATTACTCTGGAAAATTGTAAATCATGAACACTTTTTACCTAAAGAGGAAGCGGCTTATTGATTCCACGAATTAAATCCTGCCGTCCGTCTGTCTGCATGTCCATCTATTCTTGAAATATCAGTTGATCGGTCTGGGAATTTTTTCATTACTGCATTTCTTATTCATGTCAGAAGGCTTATTTTTGTTTTTTAAAACAATGAACGCTGCATATAGATTTCTAACCAATAGGTTTTAAAGGGTTTTTTGATACTTATAATAGCAAATTCTTGTGGGAGGGATGGGCAAATCGGTTATTTTTTGGTCCTTTTGCTACGTCTTAGTTTCGCTGGGAGTATGGTTTGGATGAATGACGACGTCTGCTAAAATGTATTTTGCTTGCTGTGAATTTACTTATGCGCGATGAGATTGAGCAGTCAACAAGTTTCCCACGACCTATAAATGTGCTTAGGTTGACATTTTTGTTGAATGACTAATATGATGCGATTATGAAATAGAGTGAAAGATTGCAAGAAGAGATTTTACGTACATATTTCGAGTAAATGTTTTAACATATTTCTTTTTACTTTATTTAGACATCAAATAGAATGTGGCTGAGAATAAGCATTGGCTGAGTGATTAAGACAAAGAATAAGCTTCATAAAGTAACCTACACTGTAACTTATGATGACAAAAAATACCATCTTATAAGACGATACTTTTCTTATTCGTGATTACTGCTAGATAAATGAAAAGGGAGCATTATATAGCTAATACATATGCACATTGCCTATCTTGCTTCAGACATTGATAAACACAGAGTAAAAGCAAATCTGAGAGTAAGCTTCCCTAATGTCGAGAAGTCTTATTGACGAAAGAAGATAACCTGTGTGTACACAATATTATATATACTAAAAATATGAGGACGTTGTAAGCTATAATGTAATCTAGCAACGTTATAATCAATAATATAATTCATTACACTTAAACATAGTTTTACTACCATCTCCCACCCATATCAAGATTAATATGGTGCTGTCCACGCTGTTGCATTTCTATGTTACACGGGACATTACCGTCATCATTAATCAATTGTTCGATTATGATGCCTCGTAATTTCAAAAGCTGATCTGAAAACGGAATTACTACGCCCAACAAAATGCAAATGACAATGTAAACAGTTACCGCTACGGTAGATTCAATACTTCGAATGATATTTCTGCAGTTTTCGTTTCCAGTAGCATCCGCAACAGCATTAAAAAAAAAGTATTCACAAACAAACAAAGCGATGGTAAACAAAAAAACTCCGCCACCCAAACCGGAAATAATATGAAGGTAAATTCCGTACATGCGGTTGTAGTTATTGGCGTGATCTCCTCCTGCTCTATTTGCGATCCTTTGCCTTACGTTATACGTAATTTCATACAGAAATGAGTAAACAAGTAGGCATAGATAAGGTATAATGCTGCCGTAGTGCATAAAAATGATGACGTTTTCTATCCAGTGAAAATCAGCAGTATCTTTCTCTGTATCTTGGGTTTCTGAAATGGCTCGGCAAACGGAAGTGTGAAGTATCTTTTGAACTTGTATGAAGTTCTCCAGGATGTTCAACCATTCCAGCCATGAAATTGTTGTTAAAGCTGACAGCAATCCAAATGGTGAGAAAATTTGAAGCAGTGACAAAAACACTGCAACCCTTTAACAAAAAATTGATTTTTTACAAATTCTGGTTTTCGTACGGTTTTTTATGGCGCATCAAGATATGGGTAGAAGAGTAAACTACGGAGTAAATGTACAACCTTCTTACAACAATATATATATATGTGTTTTATTACACGCTTACCTAAAGTGAACAGATAGAAAAACTCCCAAACTGAATATCACTGCCAACAATGCTGACCAGCCAAGCGATGTCCAGAAAGAAGTAAGTACAGATAGGTTGAAATACACCAGCCAAAACGCTAAAAAACCTCCAAACCCTAAAATCCAGAGGGCGAAGGATTTAACATATTTATTGCAGATTTCCATTTCTAAGGTTTGGTATTTCAAAGTATTCCCAATTTTATTTTTATTTCACTTTTACTTATCGTCACGTAATGTAACCTTCACTGTGAGGAGCAATGAGATTAAAACAGAAAGTGGAAAAATTGTTTAAGTGGAACTTAATAACAACCCACCCAAAACTAATAATGTGACAAATGACATATAATGTAATGTAGAGAGGATGGCAGTTACATTTTCTTGAGCATGATATTTGACGATGACGATGATAAGTTATAAACCTCTGCGATCTGAATAATAGTAAGTATTACTTTGCGGCTGCGAAACAAATCAATATTCATCTCTCTATCGTCCGTCCATCCGGAAACATTAATACTTTTCCATAAATAGCTAACCATGAACCTAGTGAATTATAAGTTTTTGAAACAACAATCTTGATTTTTTAGAATAAAGTAGAAGTAAGCAGAGCTTTCTCTATGCCATGTATTGTAGCAATTTTTGTTACATAATATGACATATTTCGGTACTTTATCATTGCTTTATAAAAAATTTATTTTGACCACTCTTATAGTTCTCACACTTCTCAGATCCTGCACAAAGAAGTGAGATATGATTTTGATAATCATATTAAAGCATTGGATATTAGCTTAGTTATTCTTATGCATTGCCGCGATACATGCATTTTCCCTAATGCGTTCAGTTTAAAATGATATAGAGTATGTTTCATCTCCTACATTCTAGTGTAGCACTAGAAAAGATGAAACACTGACACCACGACATTCCGTTTTTCTATACATCGTACAGTTTCCTCTCTCTTTCTTTAATTACTGCAGAAAACTTTCTTTAATTTCCTTAAAGTAATTTTCAAAATTGTTCTGGTTAGCTTAATATAATTACGCACGTTCGCTGCAATACTACTTCTTGTCGGTCTTAAGTAGATTTAATATAAATATCACATCATGTCTTCACTAGGTAAGTTTAAGTAAAAATATTAATTCCTAACCAAACATTGTCATAGTGTAAATTCCCCGTGTAATTATGTTGTATCTCTACATCAAGTGAAAGGTTGCAACCTGTTCAAGCATAAATGGGGTAACGTGCGAACCTCAACGAACGCATCTAGCAGCCGTGCATGGAAAGTTATAGCGGACACAACCGAGAAAAAGTGGGTTTTATTGCGAGAAAAAATTTTAAGTAAGTTTCACAGACACCTGTACAGAAATGGCAATGTACCATAATTTATCGCTAAGCGTTTCAGTTATGCCTTCAGTTTACTGATAATAGTATTTTTCTTCTAACAGTGGACCCGTTTACCTTTGGAAGAATAATTTGTCTGCTTTCAAATTTCGTACCCGCTCTCGTCTTTTCCTTTGTGCTGGTGGATCGTGTTCTAGACCTAGTGGATCTGGACCAATGTTTTAAAATACTTGCGATCTTGGGATTCGGTTTATTTTGAGCTATATTGTCTTGGAATACGATTCAAATTCGTCTTTTCAGTCTTACTTTACTTCCTCAGCTATTTTTTATGCTCTCGAAACTTTATTTTTTTCGACTTATTCTTGAGTACTCACTTGTTAACAAACTGGGTGATAATGTACAGCAATATACAATGGTTTTCCCCTGTTATCATATGAAAATCCAGGAATTTGCTCGCAATTACTCTGAACAATTTCAATCTGCTGGAGGTCGCACCCAGCGTAGTATATTGGATGGGTTATTAAATATCATACCAGAATACCTTAGGCCAACACTGCTATATAATGACACAGTAAACCACGAATATGACGAGTCTTTACCTGAGCAAATGGGGACTACTATTCAAAATTTTTTATTGAATGATGTAGATGTGATTTATGTTTTCAATTTTATTTGGGATGCTTACAGAATTATTTCATTACTTTGGATGGTTTGTAGACATTCCCGTGTATTGTACGAATTCAATCGTAGAGCAACAAGGATAAAGTGTCCAAAAAGATATGTATTTTGTAACCCATTTCTGGTCCAGTTAGTTTTGCAAATCGGTGCACATGGACTTATACGTTTTATGCAGGCTTCAATTCTTGGTGTGAAACGGGCTCATCAAGACCATCCAATGGTGATGAGTAGTAGTCTTGAAGTCAATGTAACACATGTAACACACGCAAACTTTTTCCAAAACTTTTTTTTCTCATCTGTTTCTCTTCTGACACCGTACCAATACAAAATAACGGTGGAAGCCGAGTTCAATGCCGTTGAATGCTTCTCCGAATTCGAGCTGATTTCGTTCATTGAAGTATTCTTTACACCATTATTGTCTGTCTTCGGCTTGCTTATTATTTGGGCAGAGGTGCAGTGTTGTAAGTCACAGGTTTCAATATTTCGCCATGTGGATGACATGATCCGTTTACTGAAATTAGTTTGGGTTACTTTATTTTGTGTGGAAATATACTAATCAACAGTTTGATTGTATGTAGTTGTAATCATAAAAACAAAACGTAAATAAAACCAAACCATGAATGTTTTAGTTTTAAATTTAAAGAACTGGGCTTTGAAGTAAAATACCTCATTTATTTAAAATAATACGTCATTTACACAGGATATTTGACTCCTCTGAATTTCATCATCATCATTTCGTCGTTACATTATTTTAGTTACTATGTCAACTGTATTATACCATTGTAGAATTCAAGGTTTGTTTCCCATATCGTTTAAGGAATAATGCGAAATAATGAGCTGAAACATTATTGTCTCATGGTTGAAAATTTTGCATCGCAATCGGTCAATTTTTCTTTTAAACCATATATATGACATTATTACGGTTTTTGTGCTATAGACTTAATTTTTACATACTTTAACATGTGCGAACATAACATGCACACACTTTCTATTGATTTTCAATCATAATTTGGCATAATTCAAGAATGTGGTAAAAGGAGAACTGAAGTTCAAGTACATTCGACCGCACCCGAATTTGGTAGGTTGGTAAATACAGTCTGCATGGTTTAAAAAGGTGGTTTACTAAGACCATACTGCATTTGCAATTGAATTAGAAGTCGTCAAATTACAGGGGCGTCACAACGTAAATTTTCCAGGCCGGATATTTACCGTACTGAATCACCTTGCGTGATAACAGCAAAATACAGCATACATTTGTTAACAAAACTTCTTTTATGCATCCATTTTCCAAAATCTTCCATTATCTGTTTAATCTATATTTGTATATTTATAACTATTATATGGTATATGGCTCCAAGTTTGAGGACACAGTTATATACAGAAACGGTTTGGAACCAGATACGTATTTTTTCTTCCAGAACAAAGGCACGTGTGCATTGTAAGCTGACCTCCGAAGATACTTTACATGACGACGCATAACTGTATTTGTATTATTTGTTTGCCTATTAAATCGCCTATATATTTGATGACACTAATTTTGCACATGTTTAAAAAAATAAGTACCTAGTTAAAGTATGGTTTCGTAAAAAGTATAGAAGCTTTAAGTAAGAAATTAATTAAATCAAATTGGCATTTTTGTGGCTCAAGTTTGTAGATTTTAACAGGAAGTTGAAATGAATTTCCAGTATGGTAGAAACATTCCAAAAAATTAGAAAGAGTCTTATATTATGCATTTAGTTGCAAAGTAGGCGAAAACACGAAAATCGGCGTTCCTTGACATATTAGGGCTTTGTCCAGAGATTTACAAAATATAACTATGGTATTTGTTTTTATATTAAGATTTTATTCGAAATTTTAGTTTTTTAGTTTCTATTGTTTTGGTAAATCCGTTTGTTTACTTATGAATCAATTTTGTTTTCATATATTAACATGAACTAAATAATCAATTTAGAACCTCTGTTTGTTTTTATTCTTCACAAAAAAATAAATTGCTCAAGCAACTTGTTTCTTCTGAAAACTTAGTTTAAATGCCAATATAATCTAACTAACTTTTGACAGGAAAAAAGCGGATTGGTATCCATTTTTAAATATAGAATTTGATTTTTAAACAAGGAACAATTAATTTTTGAACTTTTCATAGTTCACTCTTTCGAAAAGATTTGTTGTTTTACGCCAAATAATTTCATGTTTTGTTGTTTTTCACGACAATCTTGGTCAATGGTTAAAATACAAATTATAATTTTCTTACGTTGCTGAACCTAATTTCTTCAACTAGTTAAATACGACAATTGGGTTAGGTTGACTCAGGTTTTCCAGCACGGATATTATCCGGGTCATCCTTCCTATTGTGACGCCCATGTTCAAATAAAGTATTTATATATGATTTTTGCGTGGACACTATGATGGGCCAGTGAGTCCACTAGTATAATGAAAACTGCTAGCAACAAACCTTTTTGGATATTAGCCGGCTAATGTGTGACGTATAATACCAAGAAAATGCATTTTAAACGACTACCGATTCCAAATGGTCCTTGAAGCTTTGTTTTATAATATTCAACAAAAATCATTAGTAAAAATTCTTATCCCTTCAAAATATGTTTTGACGACAGACAAACTTAATACAGTAGCTTCGCGTTGCCAGTTATTTATTAAATAAAAAAGTTCTCTTAAACAGTCGTGACTGTTTGGTAGTAGTGCCAGTTCCATGAAACTGAAAAGCATTGATTGTTCAATTGATTAATATAGCTTTGTGAGTATTCATCATTATGTCAGGCTCGATGACTGCAAATTCTGTAATTGAACTTTTGACTGGTGTAATATATAACCGAATTTGGCAGTACAAAGTAGAAGGCGACTGTTTAGACTTTTCAATTGAAGATTCTAAGCACTTGGAAAGAGCGTACAGATTCAAGGAGGATTTTGTCACAGTCAAAATAAATGGTGAAAACGAGTGGATGGAAGTGGAAATGGATATTATGTACGTTGTTCCAATGAGGTTGAGCAGCGGCAAACATTCTTCATGTTACAAAGTTCGCCGACTATAATTCAATTTTTCGACGCTGGTGTTGGCATTGTGCTGTTGTACTTCTCGTCGTCGTCACGTGTTGCGTTGTTGCGTATGAAGCAGCAAAGTATCAACATCCCACAATCCCACCGTCGTCGTGTCGTGGCGTGCATGAAGTATGAAGCAGAAACAAGCAGCGAGACGAGCGAGTTATTCGGCAGCATCGTTCGTTCCACGTCATTATTTTCATTTATCCGGTATCAGTAGTACATTGTCACTGCAAGTCCTTTCTCGATTCTCAACGAATTGTGTTAGAAATTTGGATTTCATTTCAAACCCTGTTGTAAATACAATCTCGATTGCATGATAATCGGCTAATAAACCACGAGTGAAAGAGTTAACTGCTGCAGTTTCATTGTTAGTTTACCCTATATTCGTTTGTGAAAATTGTAGTAGTTATAGACAATCGTGATTGTCTCCTGCTGTTAGTTAAAAGAGGAAGATGAGTGCGGGTAGTGGCGACGAGGGAAATCCACGGTCAGTACTCAAAAGAAAGGGCAACGAAGCGGAAACGGAGGACAACTCATTGCCAGTACAGCCAAGGAGGGAAATGAATAATGGATCTTCAGTTGCGGAACATCCGGTGTGGCTGGAAGAACTTTTGGAGTCGGAATGCTTTGAGTTCACAGTTAAAAACATCCAGCAGTCAAAGGAGGGTTGCAAGGAGAGAAGACGCGCTTTCTTTACACTTCGATGTAAACTGTGCCCCTCAGTCCAACAACGAGACAAATTAGCAAATGCGTACAAAGGATCAATCACTGGAAACTCTGCTGCTCCTTTTAAAGGCCATCTACAGGTTTGATTAACACAAAATAATTATTTTAAATAATTACAGTTACAAATCTAAACATATGTATGCTTAAATATAATTATTTAAAGAATCGCGATTCTTTCCTTCTAGCGGTGTCACAAATTAGTTTCCAAGGCTAAGGTTTTCCTTGAAAAGAATTCCAGCGATGAAGTTTTAATGTTGACGAAGAAGGTGACAATATAAGCAGTGTACTCCCATCTGTTTTTGAAGGAGTTACAAAACCCGGGTCATCCACCACCATTCAAAAATACGAGATTCGGGGATTGAAGCAAAAAGTTTTTAACAAGAAGGTCCTGGACTACATCGTCATGGATGGTCTACCACTTTGTACTCCTGAAAAAGCTGGGTTTAAGGATTTTGTTCGGTCGATCGATCGAAAATATAATTTTCCATCTCGATCTTCGGTGAAACGCATGCTGGACTGTAAAATTGTGGAGGTGATTATACAGTAAGTTTTCTCCAATTCCTTCCATAAAAATTAATTATGCTTTTGCGACAATCACGATTGTCTGTGATAAATAAATTATTAATTTTTTATTTAATATTCTTAAATATTTTCAGATCACGAAACATCTACAGTCGCTTTTAAAAGAAATGGAGAGTGGAACGGGTCACCTGATTCTTGATATATGGTCTTCAAGACAGAGGCAGGCAGTTCTGGGGGTCCAGATGAGATTTATCAAGCACTGGAAAATAAAAACTCTAGTGATTGGCTTTAAGCAGTTTCCTGGCTCCCATGACGCCACCAACATAAGAAACATGATACAGAATTTATTGTTTGACAATTTTGGACTTACTATGAATCACGTAATTTGTATCTTATCATATACATTTTAACTTAAATATGCAAATATATATCAAATCCTAAACCATCGCGATGGTTTTTTACAGTTCAAAACGGGGACTGCGGATAACGCCAGTTCCATTTTAGCAGCCTTTAAAACATCGGTAGACAGTTCAGCCGCCATCCAAGATCCCAATAAAAATGGTAATGAGGTGACCGCTGCTTCTAGCAACACAATGCCAGTACAAAATGCTGACGTCACTGTTGATGGTGATGAGACAGACGAAGACGACATTGGAGAACTTCTCGACGTTGGAATTGAAGACGAGGAGGTGGATCAAACGTTCACGACAGATGAGGAGCTACAAAGTGCTATGGATTCTGTTATAGCTACTTGGTCCCTTCCAGGCAGCGGTTTAGAAAGAAACTCTTGTCTCGCCCATTTACTGCAACTCTTCATCGAAGACGCGCTGAGAAACAAAATGGCTGCGGGTGTCATTCTCAAGATCAATAAAATCATTACCTGGTTCCACAAAACGGTGAAGTACACAACGGAATTGCGAAAGCGGACTGGATTAGTTCTGGTTAAGCCAATTGAGACAAGATGGAACTCTGTATATGATTCTTTAAAACGATTAGTGAAGCCAGTAAATTGCGAGGACAAGGGCAAGGCAGTTAATGTAAGTTAAACAGTCACGACTGTTTGTTGGACTCTTTGTGGTCAACACCAAATATTGCATGTCGTTCATATTAAGCTTTTTATTTACTGTAATATTATTTGACTGCAGGATTCCATGGTGCTCTTCGTTAACCAAATACTAAGAGAAGCGAAGTCGAATGAGCCAAAAAACCGTAAGGTTCCATGTACGTTGAGTGAAGAGGATGTAGCCGCCATTAAATTTTTATTAAATTGTTTGGAGCCTTTTGCGGAGTTAACGGACCTATGGCAGGGCGATGGCGTCACATCTTCAAGCGTGATCGTCGGCTTGGTTGATGCTCTTAGAGGTTAGATATGTCGTGTACATTTACATGCATGACAGTTTCGCAATGTATTACTGTATTAATGTATTAATTCATATATCTTTTTCTAGATCTGGATGAAGTTATTACAGAGGAGGTTCTTCTAGATCTGGATGAAGTTAGTACAGAGGAGGACGACGACGAGTATGGTCAGTTTAAGAAGGAGCTAAAAACATCTGTAATTCAGCGATTCGACAGAAGGAAGGACATGGGTCAAAACGTTCTTGGATCAACCGGTAAACAGCGGCACGTTGTCACCATTGACGTTTTCAACAACGTTAACTACATTCTTGCAACGGTTCTCGACCCACGACTTAAACTAACCCCGTTTGAACGTAAGTTTAATTTTAAACAGTCACGACTGTTTGTTTGAACCCTTCAAGCATTCAATTAATAATGACTGTTTGACTGATTGCAGCGGACTTCACAGAAGGATTTTCATTTACAAACGGATTTCCAAATAAAGAAAAGGTCATTTCTATATTGAAGGCAGCATTTACTGCTGAAAAAGAATCTATGAGTGAGGTCGAGATCATTTCAGAAACGTCACCGTCGCCATCAGCGAGTTCTTCTACAGTGGAAAATGAAGCCAACAGTGCCAAGCAGCAGCATCCTCCTGTCAATAGTGTCAATAAGGCGTCCTCTTCTTCAGCTAGTTCCGCTCCACCTGCAAAGAAGAAGAAAAAAAACGTATTTGATCGCCTTCAAAAGATACGGGAATCCAAGTCTGGAAAGGTCGAAGAGGATTTCGACGAGATTGACCATTACCTTAACTCACCATGTATTGAACAAGATAAAGGTGCCCTTTCATTTTGGAGTCGCAATTTTGAACGGGATCCCGTGTTGTCTAGACTGGCCAAAAAGTATCTGGCAATACCGGCCACATCAGCTTCGATTGAACGAGTTTTTTCAGTGGGTGGAGCGATCATAAGCTGTCGGAGGGCCAGCTTGTTAATAAAAACCACGGAAAGTCTCATTCTTTATAAGGAGTACAGTCGACAAGGCCTTCCAAGTCCTTAAACCTTCGTCCTCAGACAATCACGATTGTCTTCAATGAAATAATTTTAAGTACAAAAGACATGCTTCCAGTCAATTGTGTGCTACAGAAATACATATATATAATATTACTAATTCTTATTTAATTGTGTATTGCATTATGTGTAACTTTGAACTGGTGAAACTAGTGGTGAAAATAAAATCTTGTTGTCAAATGTCATATTTATTTGTCTGTCTGTCCTTTGGATTTGGTAAGCATACAAAATACACGATACGTAAATGTAATGCATATGCATACTAAGGTTATCAGCCACCCGAACCTTTGCCTCGGTACCGTCATGATAATATTTTTGTTTATGGAGGAGGCACCTCTCTCACCGCTTTCCCATTGAAAATCCCATTTCAAAAGCTGCCAGTTGCCATGCTGCCATGCTGCCAGCCATTTCAAAAGCTGCCAGTTGCCATGCTGCCATGCTGCCGGCCATTTCAAAAGCTGCCAGTTGCCATGCTGCCAT
>JAQIWO010000135.1:0-19932 GCA_034695405.1 Entomobrya muscorum
TTTCGTTGCATAATAATGTGCAATGTGCATTTACATTCATACCGAAAAAAGTGAATCATATTGATTACATCTTACATCAGAAGGGAAGAAAACCATGTGTGATGTTTTTCCATGGTGGTGGTTTTTGGTGTCGTCGGTGTGTGCTCTAGATTTTATTGGCAAAAGAAAGAAAGAAACATGTCATATAAAAGCATAACATGATGTCATGCTGTCTTTTTGGGTTTGTGATAACGTCGGTGGTTTGGTTTGGTCTAGCTTTTTAGATTTATTTATTTTTGCTGTATCGGCGGATATTCGGATTACTTGTTTTTAGCGACCTTTTTTCCGGAGGAGGAGGTAAAAGTTTTTATGGTAGCACGTGCATATTTTTTCAATTTATGATTACTGTTATGATTATTATGCAGAGGACGAGGGAGAGATAAAAAGTTGACAATATGACAATGAGGGAAAAGTACGCACTATTTAGACTTTTAGGTGAAAGATTTTTAGAGATGATATGATGTGACAGGGAGTCGCTGATTTTATGGAAGATTTGGGTTTTTGTTGTGTGTATATTATGCTCGTGTGGAAATTTGTAGAATGGATATGTAAAAATGTTTTGTTGTTTGGAGAAAAGAAGATTGTAGGATTGTGTAACAAATCAATTTTTGGAAAATGTAGCAATGTAAAGTAATAAAGAAAATGTGTACGTGTGTGAATGGTTGGTTGTGTATTGATGTCGGGTTTATCGTAACACATTAAGTTTTATGAGATGAAACAGTAGTCAAAATCGGAAGAGATATGTGATGTGAATTGGCTGTAGTTTTGAAAGTGAAATGAATGAAACGAGAAGAAGATAATGCTAATGAGACGTTCTGTTCCTTTTTCTGTTGGTGGATATATTTATGGGTGGTTTTATGAATGGAAATAAAAACAGAGTATAATAGACTTTTAAGAATGGATACGTTGGTGAATTGAAATGTATCTTATGTATCAGGTAAAGAGGCACCAAAATAAAGAGGCTTTATTGTGTTAAATTCTTTAAAAAATCGTTGCTAGGTTTTTAATTTAAGTGTAAATGTGCCTCTGTCTTTCTCTGGCTCTTTACCAGATACACCACGACTCCACACCTTTTTAATCTCCAAACCCTCGGGCTGCGCTAATTATAAATAATAATCAAGCTGTATACGGAACTCTACTTATCCCAATGTAATCATTGGATCCCTTTTCAAACACCAACTAACTTTTTGCTCAGAAAACCCCGTTCGTTCACCATAGAACCACCCAGCAATCTTCTCATCATCCCAGAACCATTAACTAATTTTCATCCAGAAGGAATTCTAAATCTAAGCCTTAGTTCTCATCATGATTATTGTCGCATCTCTAAATAATATTGAATATGTGCTAGTTCTTACTCTATTCCATAAACCACAATACAATACAATTCTTCAACATAATATTTTAGAATTTTGCATCAATTCAAAGGGAAACCCATTAAGCCTTTCACTTTCAATTTAAAATTATTATTCTCCTTTCATCATCCTTCGCGACATTTAAAAATTTGTGAAGTATTTTTCATAACAAAAACCCGTAATGCACTCGGATACTCATATCATTTGCATAACGTATAACAATCTCTCTACTGTCTTGTAAGGTATACCACTGGTAATAAAATCCTGACAGAATCCACATATACCACATAACCCTTTTTGTTACCAAATTGTATTCTCAAGTCAATAAGAACTTTTGTCTCATTGTCAAACGAAACTGCAGAGTAAAATCAATATTTGTGTGGACCTCTTCTCTTCTAAATAATATTTTATAATAAAAAATTGATCGCTTCTTGTCCATAAATCAAAATTTTTAACCTGTATTTAAAATTATTAAATGATGATAAAAGCATACCTACCACCACAAAGATTTACATGTAAACATACCTCCCATTGCGAAAGACTTTTCTCTCTTCTCATTCAACGTTTCAGCTTTAGAAACATTCACACTCACTACGATTGTTATCTTGCCCCTTTAAAGTCAAGTTGAAAATCAATTCTTTTGAAACTTGGTCTGAAACATTTGTAATTTAATTCATTCTAAATAATATATGTGTTTACCCCTCCAACCAAAGCCATACATTCATAAACATGATATGATGCATTCACTGAAACCATCATTAAAAGTCATTAAAATTCATGGTAATGATTTGACAGTGATAAAAAAGGGGTTATATTTTTCGAACTTCTTTTCACATCAGAAGAACACTCTATAAACACAAGAATAGTGTAATGTAGAGTATCATTGACACCTTTCTTTTAAAAAATTTCACCGCTCTGTTCTGGCTAACCATACGCTATCCAGCTGGTTGCATATTGCAACGCAAATTATAAATTTTATGTGTCTGCCAGTCTGTGTGTAATATTAAAAATAAGGCTTTGACATGTTATCCATTGTTGGCATTTGTATCCTGTCAAGTATCACACTAAACACCAGTCATCCACCCATTTCTTTTTCAAACACTTCAACAATTGACAAAAGCATATTGTGGTCTTGAGTTTTTTATGAACGCAAAAGTTCATTGCGTCTATTAAAAAAGTAATGCATCCGCATTCGGTCTTATTTTTCTGCGTAAATCTATGGTCATTAAAAACGAGCGCTCCCAGCGTATAAAAATCTGTTCGCGTTTTTTGTTTCTCCGTCTAACTCATTTCCGAACTAAGAGCTTTCACTGACGACGTCATACCGGAAACTTGTTGGGAAAAGTTTTGCATATGAAACCCATTTTTTCCTATCGTATCAATCAAGAACGCCATCACTCCGTATAACAGACTGATTTGCATTTATAAACCGTTTGTAAAAATAATGTGTAAAGTAAAGCAATCTATTGTACCAGTTTAATGAGTTGTGTAAGTTTTGAGGAAACGCGAAAGAAAAGACATGACTTCATGATGGTGTGACTTCATCTATTTCTTGTTCATTTAACCCTTTCTCTCCGACTTTCTTTTTTTTACAGAGCTTTAGTTTCAGCTCTTATTTTTATGATCATGAGATGATATTTTTTCTAGGATCCTAATGTTGCGTAATAATCATCTTTTCAAAAGCCATGATAATTTTTCAGTTTCTCTCTCTAAGGATCCTCATCAACCACATCATCAGAACAGGGAAAAGAAAAGCTGTCAAAATGCAATAAAAATGAAGACGAGGAACAGAAAACAAAAGACAGAACAATGATGTAACTTTTTCATATGAATTTTATGTTTTTGCATCACAATGAGTATGAGTGTAACAGTCGTGTTCATGAAATAACTTATAACAATGCTGGTTGGTATATTCATTTATTTATTTTTTACCAACAAACTAATTTGATCCCATATTTCCTTTTTTCTCCAGAGTCTTCACCGCGGCCGCATATTATAAAAGACCAAACCCCTGCCATAAGCTCTTTTCACTCTTCCTGTCTATGACGTATATTTTGTTGCCTATTTGCGTTATTGTTCTTATCATTTTTATCAATAAGACGGAAACAGAAAAGAAAAAATGCATAAAACTTTTTATTTGTGACAATGATGAACAAGTTTAGAGATGATGAGGAAGGAAGGGAATAATGGCAGCCTGGGAAAAGTGCATCGTATATTTTCTTGTGTATGCTGTTTTTATGTCTATCTTTCGTTTATATCTGTTTATGTTTTTCTCCCGTCTTTTATTATCATCATCATCGCACACAGGAGAAAGCTGTGTCATTGTGAGCTTCATTATTACGTAGAATACGTACAAGAAAGGGGATACATATATATTTTGTGGGGGCTCATTTGTAATAAAATTCCTAATGGAATGATGACAAGTAAGAGCATCAAGAAAAAGGCAAAAGCTGAGAGAAAGCTTCTTACGATTTTTTTTTGGTTCGCTGGCTGTTTATGATTAGGAGACAAAAATGGGAGAACAAAATATCAAAAGGTGGTCGTTTTTGATCCGTGATCCTCGTCGGTGATCCTTGAAGAAACTTGTGAATTCACTCACAATCAGTACATTGTGCTTGCAAGCACACGGCTGCCGCTTTTATGTGTTTATTTGTATTTCGGTGATGATCTGATTCTTTGTGATTTTTTTCATTGTTCATACTTGAGTTGATGGTTGAGACAGAAAATGTTTGCGTATTCATTAATTATTCGGCATGTCAGTGTTCTCGTCGGAGCGTCACCCAAGTAGAGAATTTATATTGCTCCACTCCAGTAATAAAAACGATGATGGCGATGATGATGATGAGTGAAGTATTTATGAATGGCTCAAGTGGGAAATGTTTTCTCTGCGCTCTCTGTTCTTGATTGTTGGAACGCCATCCTCACGTTTCTGACGATGATGAGAAGAATAGGGAGATAGACATACCAAAATAAAGTAAGTCACACGACAGTGCATACAGACGATAGAGAGTAATTCCTGTTTTAAGAGGAAGTAAGATGGAGAGAAATTGATGAAGAGTTGGATGAAGTGCAATAATATGCAGCAAAAGTATATTTTCCCGTTGTTCAGTATTTTTGATAGGATTTTTATTATCCAGTCGGCACGCGGCCGCGTCGGAATGAGTAAGAGCGGCAGCATCATACTTAATGAAATGGAGCGTCTATGTATCAGTTATATTGGGGGATGGATTTGTTGGGGAGTGTTCATTAAAGCTACTCAGGTTTAAAAATCTTTAACTATATTACTATGAATGGCCCCTTAATAGAAGTAATGATGTTGTCTTTTCATCAATTATGCAAAGAAATGGGAAGCATGGGGAACATGTTTCGTGTGTAAAAATGTGATAATGTCAAGTCTGAAGAATCACGGGGATCGCATTTTCAGAAAAAATCTTCAGTTTTATTACCAATCGTATTATATTTTATGCTATAAAAATATTAAACATTTCTGGCGGTAATGAATATGGTAGAGCATGCGAAATTAAATTTTAGGTAGTAAAAATATTTTCGGAGTGGTAGGATTCTTAATGTCTATTCTTTATACAGTTTATACGCATAGTAAAAAATAGATCATTTTGTGTTTTTTAATAAAAATTATTTTTATGTGTTTGCACATGCCACCATTCCGTTGCATTGCGGCCCCTACATCAGAAAAAGATCAACCAGACTTTCTCTTCTTTTTGCGAGTTAATTGGTTATATGGATGGATTCCAAAAGAGTGAGTATGAAATGGTTAATAAGGTTTTGCTAAATAATATTGTGTGCTCAGAAAAATAGTGAAATAAATATAACCGGTAAACCCGTTAGAAAAGTGCCGTGTGTTAAAAAGGCTTCGTCGGCGTGTTTCCTATACAATATATTTTTTTTAAATTAAAAATAAAAAAAATATTATGTTTCAAATTTTCTCCGATTGGGCTGAAAATCAATAGGGTTCTTACTTATGACCCTAAGAACATGTATACCAAGTTTCGTGAAAATCGGAGCAAGCGTTGTCGAGATATTGTGCGAACAGACACACAGACATTTACTCGGTATAGATATTTTTTTGATATTCTCTGATTTTATTAAGTACCTCACGGCACTTAATAAACACTTGTTAACACTTTCGTAAGCATATTTTTTATGTTTATTTTACTGCTCATGTTATAATTGTATGAATGGTGATTACATTAAAGTAAAAAGCTAGCATGTTGCAATGTAGGATTTCATTAATTTAATTATTTTAAGTATAATTGTTTTTACAATACATCATAAATTTATGAAGATTTTTCCTTTGAATATTTTGTGTATCACTAAGATAAGTAGACTTACTTTTGATAAACTTAATTTAAACATGTGGTTACGTAAGATTATTAAAATAAATCACATTATTTAGGAGTTTAGGACTTTTGTAAGAATGCCTTTTAAATTTTACATTTGTTTGGTATTGACAGTTTGAACTCGAAAAATACGAGGAAATACTGCTTCTTTACTCCCATGCCCTTTTGCAATTAGGCACCCAAAAATGTTTATAAAACACTTACAACCAAGCAAGATGACAAGTTTTAAGATTTGAAGCGCATAATTTCTTAGGGATGCCTTCATCATGACTTGCACGCCAAAGAATGAAACAGCTAATGCAAGGCCACACATCCATAATGCAAATATGATAAAAAATATTGCCGCTCATGTCAGGCTTCACTGGAGGAGCCTTATTTCTTTTTGCTTTATCGGGTTTCTCCCCTGCAATGAATTGTGACCACCAATCCATAATTCCCGAACTCATGATCTGCTTCGCTCTTCGAATCAAATCCGGTGGCACGGGTCCTTCCACACTTACAACGTTGTAAATAACGAAGTAAGTTTCATTGGATCCCAAATGAATTTGCTCAGACCTTTTCCCATTTGCTAGAAGCTTTGAGTATTTTTCCACAGACTCGGGCCATGACAACAGCAAAGCTGCATTATTACACTTGCTCATAAACTCGTCGAGTAGTTCTGCTTCCAATTCGGAGAACAGCCTCCCATACGTTTCCAACGCCTGGTGTGAGTTAATGAGAGATTTGTTAGCTTTGTAGTTGTCCAATGCCGTCAAAGAGGTGAATGCTGACATAAGCAGACTGACTGTCTTGTTATGTAAACAAGTATTATTAAATACTCGTTCATCATCTTTGTTCGAAATGAATTCCAAAGATTTTGAACCTCTGGTGCCCAACTGCTCCACCTGTGATAAGGCTACTATCATATTGTATTCATTTATGTGGGCAACATCGTGCTGCTCGAATTTCCAATTCCAGTCCCACTCCCCTTCACACTCGGGTTCCATTTTAAACGAAAGCCAAATTTCTAATACTCGGGAATGCATCGTGAAGTTGGCTTCCACCAAGTCAGCAAAGCTTTTATATGACAGAGGTGGTCTGGGGACCACTAAGTTGTAAACGTTGTCATTTTTCCACGCGTTACTTAGAACGAGAGACGCCAATAACAAGGAGGAAGCGACAAGCCCAAAGAAATTTTTATTGAGATAGTCTAAGTCCCCTTGTTCCAAATACATTTTGCAGATGGACTCCACTCTTCTGAGAAACGAATGATAACGCCGGTTCTCTGACGAGAGAAACGACATAAAAGAGGAACAGCAAAACCGGAAATCAGGATCCAGATCCAGATGAAGTTATCAAAACACTTTAAAAGTTCGTCGAACGCAAGGCCACCGAATTGAACGACTCTGCTGCAAGCTATGAAATTCAAGCTACTCACTTTGTCTTCAAAATAGAATGGGTGATATTTTGGGAACTCTCCAACCAAAATTATCCCTTCTACAACAATCGTTGATATATCCGCATTCTCTCCAACTTTCTTCAAAAGCCGTCCATTTGTGCAAATCATTTTACCGTCGATGCCAACCTCGAATGTGTAATTTCTCAATATTTGCATCCAGATCCGTGTATGGGCGTCAGCAAGTCTTTCCGGTTTTGTAAGATGCGGATTATCTTGTTGAGCATTGCTCAAACATTTGTCAAGCGAAATTACGAAAGAGTGCTCCACTTTATTACGGGTAGATCGGGGCTGATAAGGATAAAATCGAAGTAATTCATTTGGCGAAGGGAATGCATTTGCGAGTTCTGAGCTATTGATTGACTCCAGCGTCCATTCTTTTTCTTCACTGCAAAGCGGACAATATGCTGTGATTTCTGATTCCGTCATATTTCTCACAAGCCAATAAATTATTACGTCGTGAAAGGCATACGGAGCTCGGGAATATCGGGCATTCACTTCCGCGTAAATTCCTTCGTAGGCCCATTCGTAAAGCTCCGTTTTGTATATTTGGTTTACCCCGTTTCCCAGTAGAATGTGCACTGGAGGAACAGAAGACGGGTGTGTAGATTTTAACCACCAAAGTGCTGCATCGTAAGAGAATAGCTTGTTGTAGTTCAAGTTGGGAAACAGAGTTCTGTCAGTTTTCGGAGGGAACAATGAAATCTGGAGTTGACAGTTCCAAGGTTTCGCTGCGGAAGAAAAACTGAAAATGTCGATGTGCGAGAAACAACGAGGCATCGGATGGGAAACTCCACTGTGATGCCCTACACATTTGGGATATTCAAGTGGCCTGTAACGCCCACTTCCGACGCCTTCCATCTTCCAAACTAAGTTGGAACCGTTGGCAGGTTCTGATTCGTTGCAAAGTCCGGGTGTTAGTTTTCGTAGCATTATAGGTTGTCCAAGTCCTCTTCCGGTATTTATGTCCAGCATAAAGTAATTGTCCAGTAGAATTATGCATTGACGGTTGGTGAAATGACCGATAATTGTCTCCAGGTGCGTTTGTATCGGAGGAGCATACTGGGCGTCGAACTTACTCCGCTGGTAAAATGGAACCTCCCACTCTAATGAACTGTAGTTGAACCTTTTGGATCCAACAAAAGTTAGGCCATCCTTTCCAGTAGCTGCAGCGCACAACAATAAGTAAACAAACATGTTTCTGCATTTTGTGAAGGCGATCATTTCAAAGGATTTTTTTGAATAGTGAACTTAATCAGCTAAGAAAAAAACAAGTAGTGGAATTGAATTGTCTCGTAGAATATCGCAAAGTGGAATGAAATAAACCCCATGTAATGACGTGGAAAAGGTGCACGGTTTGAAGAAAAACTGATAAAAATATAGTTTACAACATATATTATAAGTTCCACTTAAGACGCCAATAAATTACGGTTAAATCAGTTTTCCTGGGTGACCGTTAAATTTTTTTTAATCTGACATCAGATTCGGACTCCTGGCAAAAAATTGGTCTAAAATCATGCGTCGCATGTCTATACTACGACGAAAAACATTTAATTGTTACGGTTACTGACGGTTACAATTAACCGTTTTCGCTGAAAAACCATTGGCTTCCGGACATAGCCCATTGTAATGGATTGGCGAAAACAGATTTTAAAAAATTCCTTTTTGTTCGTGAGATTTCGCACGGACGGCCGGACGGACGGCCGTCATTTTCTTGACCACTGACAGACTGAAACGACGCTCGTAGAAAGGATACACTTCGTGCACCTTAACAACGCTTATAACAGGAGATTGACCTAAAGCTTGTGTGCTTCAAAGAACAATTAATTAGTTGTTTCAATTTTTTAAGCACTATGGTAGCTCCACTTGTTTTTTATGGAATTACTTGCTACTTTCTTTTAACTACCTGAAGAATTCCATTTCTAGCTATTTACACGAGTCCGTACGCGCCATTTAGCTTCCTGTGGTGAATTTTTTGAGTCAAATGTAATTATTTAATTTCAATTAAAATTGGCGGTTTAACAAAGGAAACACCATTGGCACGTGCACACTGGGAGGATCCACTGGCACGCTTCAAGCTAATGTGAATCTTTAAATTGGATTTTTTTTGTTGCGTGCTCCTCCATGACCGCAGTGTTGGGTGTGAATTGTGTACTTGAATGCTTGTTGTTTTTACTGAAAACCAATTTACTAACGTAGGTAAGTAGGACAACATATAAGAAAGAGTGGTAATTCTTTTTCCGTCAGCGCTCAGGATATTTATTTCATGGATGATGAATAAAAGGGGTGTGCATAGGCGGAGTAAACTAGTGGTAGGATTCTGCTGTTTTGCGCTTTTGACAAATAATTAGTTGCGAATATGCTGGGAGAATTAAAAAGCTTTTTTATGATGGGGTGGTGGTGGTGTGATGTTTGGTGTTTTTCAGAAAATATTTTTCTTTTGTTGACTTTAAATGTTTGGTATTTCGCGGCAGCTGTGTATCTTCCAGAGAAAATAGTTTAAATTCTCCGATATAATCGATGACAGGCATCTTGTATGTTTTATTGGGATTTTGCCCTTTTGTATGAACAATTTCCAATGTTATTTGTGATTGGAGATTATGGCAGATCATAATATTTGTAAGAGAGCACGTATAGTTTCTATTAGGATACACAGAGAATTGAGTCGGAAGAGAGATTTAAAATATCGTATCGGTTTTCTCTCGATGGTTATGGGATTTACAAACCATCTGAAAGAGTGTACACGGAAGGGATAAAAAAAACTGGTTGTGTTGGAGAATCAAATGCACAAAGAATTTTCCGAATTTGATTTTGTATTTTTTACGAAGAAAAAAGTGTATCACATATTGTGAAAGTTTAAGGAAAGGCTTATCTGTCAAATGATATGATCTCGATGAAAGTTTTTGTGACTGGAACGTAAACTGGCAAATAGGCTGGGTGTAATATTGTAAAATAGTTTTTTTGTGCGGAAGCTCACTTATGTGTGTATTTTTTATCTTCATATTTTCGCATGAACGCAGTCGATGTTTGAAAAAGTATGGAGCTGATTGTGAGATATTCAAGGATGATACATATGATGTGAGCAAGTACTACGGGGAACATAAAACGGGCTTCAGGAAAGATCGGAATAGACACTTTGTATAAAAAGGGGTGCAAATTTTATGGTAAAGTATATCGTGTCGAGTATCTACTGATCTGCTTGTAACGTGACAATGTTGTGATTTGATGGATTGCTTTTTTCTACGAATGACTTTCATCGGATATCAGGATAGATCATTGTGATGGGGTTTTATGAATGTATGGATTCTTTTTGGGTGATAAACCATCTCTTTCCCCGACATTTTGCGCGTCTTCTTCTTTTCAATATGAATGCAATAATTAGTAATTGCTCCAACTTCACAATAAATAATAAAAGATAAATGTCTTCCCCTTTATGTAAATACTTCTTTCTCGCTTCGCAATAATCAATATAGTACTGAATCAATACTACTAACTGTATCCTTTAGAATAAAATGCATTTTGGGAGAGAATTGATGACAAAGAGAGCTCAGTCAGTGTTTTGGAACAGACATGTTCTTTTCACCGGAAATATGTAACGCCAGCGGTGATGATCAATGATGAGCTGCAAGTGAGCCGATGACACTATGAGTAGAAAATGCCAAAGGATCAATCTTGGCTTCTTGACAGGTTTACTTCCTCTTGATTCTCTATTTTTTCAGTAGAAAAAGCAGGGTTCAGTTTATTTTGATTCGGAATTGTATTGAGCAAGCTTATAATTTTTAATGATGGGGTGAAATGAGATTGTACGTGGGGAGGCACCTAGATAGTTCGTTTAATAAATTGAATTAGCTGAGAGAGTATTTCTGGAGGATTATAAATGAACCTGACATTGGAGAGAGCTACTTAATGTTGAGTTACACGAGTTACTTATTATTAGTCATTATAAGGTTAATTACTAGTGGTTAGGCTTTGAGCTTTTACCAACGTCATCATCCTTATCGTTGCAACAATGATGATGGGTTATATAGAAGAGAGCTAATATGATCATGTACTCTATGCTTTTTAAAAACTTGATCCGTTATTTTCTCTTTTGACTTTCTGTTGGTTGGTTGTGGTGGGAGACATACAATATGCGACATAAATCAAAATGTTTTCTTGCTTTCTGAGTCTGATGTGGAGTTAGGGGAACTCTAATATTAAGTGTATTTGGTTATTATATCTCAAGATGCAAGAGAATACAAGGTTTTCTTTGGAGTGGAACCATGATTATGGGAATCCACTTTATCAGCACGTCGTAATGTTGATGTGCTTTCTTACAAAGGGACGTTATTACAAGCTTAGTTGTCAAGTTGGTTGGTTTCGTGTCATCATCTTTTTCACCCGAGAGCTAAGATTTTAAACTTTCGCATTTTCATCTTGTCTCTCGGTCGAATTAAATTGAATTGAGTCACATTTCAAAAATCCTGTCCGGGAAAAGTGAAATAATAATAAATATGCAGCAGTGTTGCGTTTTTGAAAGGTACATTAATCATATTGCTTAACAATGCATGTTACAAGTGACAAGATTTCGTTCAGAGGAAATCAAATACTACCCAAAGAAAATGTTTACGAATTCTCTTTTTGGGAAATGGTTTTTTTTTAGATATGTAGTGATAGAAGCATATAATTTGTTTCGACTTACGAGTGGGTGTGCATATACACAGATAGCTAATATGTCCTTTTCTTAATCTAGTTTTGCACAAGATTTTCTCCCTTCTTGTTTTCAGTAAAGACAAAGACTAATGAATAAGTAACTTTGAATTAGTCACAATGTTTTTGAGATAGTGAGTTGTGCTTTTCAGACACAGAGTGAAAGTTACAGAGTCACCACTTCTCCCTCCTTTTAGTTGATTAACCGTGTGTCTTTCATTTATTCAATTATTAGGATTCAGCATTCCAAGGAAAAAATAAATTTGTGGGTGAAAATGAAAGAGGCGGCTACAAAGAGAAGTGGAATGCGAATACAAGGCGTGTGCTCAAGACATGAGAAATAATTCCGTTTTTATGTATTACAAAGCATGTTTATTAGACAAACGCATTTGTCCAAGATGGCAAGCAAAATGCACAGAGAAAATTTGGGAATGTCCAATCTTGAAATAGGGTGAGCAGCAATGATCAGTAATTTTAAGAGATGAAGAAGCTAGAAATAAGTGGGGATGATGAGTAGAAAAGAGCACGTAACGAGTACAGGAATGCACGTGAAAGCTCTCACGTTTTTCGTGAACAGACAATGATGCTTTTACTAATCATTATATAGCTTCCAAAGAACGCAATGAAAGGTAAAGATACCGTCCTCCCTTTTTCCAGAAATCTTTTATTTCATTCAAAAATATAACTTTTTTACACTCTGTATGTATTGCTCATTGAATCGAGGAAAATTCTTTAAAAGACGAGGGAGTCGTACCGTCCTTCACTGTTAGTTGTCCTCTGCGTTGACTATTTCTACAGTTAACAGATCATGACGGATCATTTTTTACATCTCGAGACAACACACTTGCTCTCTTGTTGCAAGTTACGACAATGAAGATAAAACTACAGAAAGCAAAAAGCCGTGTTGCAAAGGCCATGTGCATGCTTGGCTTGTTGATCTCTCCTGGGGAAAGTTTTTCCTTTCTTTTTGGATGTCAGGATTTGAATGTTTAATGATGCTAACAGGCAAGAAAAAAACGATAGTACAGAAGAACAAGGCTGCTTATTTTTTTAAATTTAAATTCGTTCAACAAAGACTGTGATCCAATATTATGTTTTCGGGTACCGTTTGACAGTGCGTGTTTTGATGAGTACTATGTCGAGTACAGAAAAAACTGTGATTTAGCTTTTTATTTCTGACGACAGGGAAGAGAAAAAAGATTTTGAAGATTGTTAAAAAGAGTGCTTGTGGATATTTTGATATTTTTTTGAGCTTGTTAGGGGATAAAAAATGCATAAGATGTTTAGCGTAATCCTCACGGGATGTTGATGTTAGACATACAGAATCAAATGTATTTAGAAAAAAGTGTGTTTGGCTCATTTGAAGTTCAAGTAGAGGATAGGGAACAATATCATAAGAGATGAGGAGGGACGGGTAATCTGGTGAGCTAATATTTAAGTTTTATGTGATGAATTGTTCGTCTATCTATTTGCGTTCGTGTTCGATAAGTAAATAAGTATTCTAAATCTAGTAGATCCACTTTTTCAGATTTTTATAGCTAACGATTCATTATGAGTCGATTTTTTTATAAATGGAAAGAAATATATATGAAATTGAGCCATTTTTATGAACGATTCGGTGCAAATGTAATAATGAGATAGTTTAGACAAGTAAGGAGTTAAGAAAACCAAATGAGAACAGGAAATTATGTCGTGGTGGAAGTAAATATGTTGCCATTAGGAGAGATTGTTGACGCTCAGTTTTAGAATATTTTTTCCACTTTATTGAATAAAATGCGTGTACAAATATTCAATGTAACAAACCGAGGATACATTTACTTATTTATTTATTTATCACGGATCGGTCCTGTAATGATCATCATCATTACTAATATGGAAGTTAGCAGAAAAAATGAAAACCACTAAAATGATATTTTGGTGGACACAAGTGTTTTGAAAGGCAAGTGCATGTTATGCTGCAGCTGAAGAGAGGAAAGCTGATTTATTATTACGATTCATTAATCAATGACTACTTAATGCGCGAGACTTTTTTGTTGCACACTTGATACTTTTGCGGTGTTGGTGCTACTGAATGGTCGTGTTTTTGTGGAAGAGGCGTTGTTAAATGTTTGGTGGTGGCGGGTGATGCATGCATGTATCTAATATTCATTATTGTTGGGACGATTTGTATTAACTGTTGCTAAGTTGTTATGCGAGTGTTTATTTATAGATTTATGGGGGAATCGATAAATAAGGGATTGAAATTTTTTATGCAACATTATTTTAAGTAGACTTTTTGGATGGATAATTGGAATTTCCAGCAAAAATATCTCCAGGTAATATCATTCAAGTTAAAAATACCTACATTTACTAACCGCGTCTTAACCTATCAAATTCAACATTTTTTTATGAGAAAAAACTTTTTTGCTCGTAAAGACTGCAGGTTAAAAATCTAATCCATTTCTTTTTGTATTCTGAACTGTATAAATAGGACACAAGAGCACGCACAAAACTAATTCAACAAGAAACCCAATGCAGTGGTGGTGGTAGAAAAGATAAGGAGGATGCTTAAGCATAGTAAATGACGTATGCAGTTGCTAGTGACAGCAACGCGTCAAAAAGTATTTCGTGAAAAATTACGCCTCGTTTTTGTAATCAAGCAGTGCTTTTTTAATGCTCCGTTTTTCGTTTAGTTGGACTGTATGGTTTTCTTTCTTTACTTTTCATTCATTTTTTGCATTTTTGTTTGGTATTATCTGAATTGTATGAAAAATTGGGCTACCAATATTGTTTGAAAAATGGAGGCAAGCGCACTTTTGGTTCATTATCTATGCAAACCTTGTAAATTTCTCTAGAAGAGAGGTGCATTTTTTGTTACTTCCTGATTGTTTAGGAGGATGGATGGATAAGGAAACGAGTGAAGTTGACTGAATGGCTGTATATTTTATTTAGAGGATTTTTCATTTATTTATTGACGTGAGCTGTGCTGCTACTTTCACCCTTTTTTCGTGTAAAGTGGAAAGACAAAATTTGTGCTTACACTGCACACCCTTATTTTCATGGTGTCTAGTGCTTAATGGGATGAATGGGAGACAGAGTGACAGAAAAAAAGATAATGAATTCAAGATAAACTAGGTCTCATTTATTATCGGTTGGTTTTACTATTGCGAGATGAATTGGGAGAGCTGGTGTAACTGAAGGAGATACGTATATACAATTGGTTAATATGAACAATGGAAATGAGAGATACTCTCTGATTGTGAGTGAGTTACAAATGAGCTGGATTGGATTCATTACAGTTTATGAGAATGTCTTTTATATGATTTTTTTGTATTAATATCCTGGATTTTTAAGACGAGGTGAAAGTTAAAGAGGAGGATCGTGCGGATGAAAATGATAAATAGTGTGATTATGTACATGAGGAGGATTAATATGAATATTTATTTCCAGGATGGCTGGAGGTGACGAGGAGAAGTGGAGGAATCGAATTAAACTGGTTGAGTGAGTTATGAGGAGGAGGATTACTAATTAATAATTTTATCGGGAGGTAGCTTTCTAAGCTGATGGTGTTGAGAAGCGTAATAATCAATTTATTCGTTGAATATATATGTAGATTTAATAAAAATTATACCCTGATCAAAATATTAAAGTTGCTTGTACCCTTCGTTGCATTGCATAGATTCTTTGACACTTTTGCATCTTTGTTTGACAAAATAAAACTCAACAAAGAAAGTAGTTAAAATAACTGATCGTCGAAGTTTGCATGATTATGAGAATTTTTTATACAACGGCTGTCGTCAACATTTTTTCATATTTAACTAATTAGGGATTTAAGGGAGATTAATTTCACTTGTTTAATCATCCATAAAATATATTTGAACAAAAGAAACTATCTCGGCGTTGAATGTTGCGTCTCAAAAATATTAAATATTCTCTCATTCTCACCTCATTTTTCATTCGTAGTTGCGACATCTGCGCTACTATTTATTTTATTTCCACTCACCAAACTACACATACTTTTCAGGTTAAATAGTCTCATCCGTTAGGTTTCTTTCTTCCATTCTCCTACATTTGCATTACCTAACTAAATTAGCATATTTCCATAATATATGTACAAAGTTGATTGGTAGTGTTAAATGATCTGAGAATGGATATATGATGATGGTTTCATGGGAGGTAAATGAGGATGCGATTGTGTGTAAAATTTCAATTACACAATGGATTTCTTTCTTCTCTGCGTCCCAAAATCTCTTTTCCGTTTCAAATAATGAAGTCATGGCGCATACCAAATGAAATGCGGGTAATCGATTCATATGCAAATTCACTGTGATCTGTGATATTTTCTTCTGTGTTCTCATGTATATATGGTGGCATATAAAAAGGCAGAGATTGAATTACCACAGAGAGCAAACAAAGAAACACGAATATGGGCTACCAACTTGGGAAAAAGGTTCAATCCGAAATGACAGATTACTATTCTGATTGCATGCCTTTCAGACTTTTTTGTTGGTTATACGGTTTACAATGGGTAATGTCAAATGTAAGGCGTAGTATACTGAGCACCGTATTTAAAACTGAAACCTGACTTTTGACATAAATATGAAAATCCCGGCCTTACCCATGAAGACTGAAATCTCTGAAATAGATATGTACTTCAGATAATTACGTCTACTATCTACATAAAAACTATGATTATTAAAAAATACAAGTTTTTAACCTCATCTGAAAACACAGAATAAGAAAGTGTAACACATCCATCATGACATTGGCATGTTCAGTGATGAGTTTAGATAGATGGTTTTTGATGTTATATCATGTCGATTGACATGCCCTAAAACGTACGCAAACATTTATTACATAATTCAGGCCTAACAATTCAATTAAGCAATTTGGAGGAAAAACTTGTTACAAAACATGTAGTATCCAGCCGGATGACATTGATTCATTCTGAATGAATCGGATTTTTTATGAGTATTAGTATTAATATGCGGTGGCAGTATCGGCTGATGAGATTTTAACTTAATTTTCATGTAATTTTTTTTTACATAAGCGCAAACATTTTGTAGCGGTAAAAGGTCCTCACCACTATTCAACAATACAATCACCATTCCTACCCGTTGTACCACCGAGAACATGACCATCTGAATCAAGGAACTAAGTTGAATTCGATTAGCATTATTGAACATTACGCATCATCGATATAAAATTTTTACACAATTGATTTCTTTCTTCTTCTGATGCTTTTTATGGTTTATTTTTTGTGCTTTTTGGGAATTTTCGGGGGATTTTTTTGGATTTCTTAATTAATGATGATCGTATTTTTTGTTGCGCAGTAGCAGTGAGTTTTGGGTGTGGATTTTTTAAAATAGAGATCAACCAACCTAGGTTGAGTGAAAAATGAATATAAAAGTTGCGGATACAAAATAAAGAAGTGATCCAGTTTTTTGGGTCGATCAAGAAAAAATGTTATGCTCTTTTTTTGCGGCAGATGTGTAGTCATGAGTTGATGTGTGGGTTTTTAATAAACTTATATCGCTCCTCATGAATGCTATCAAAAAATTGGTGTCAATTAGGTTGGTTGAATAAAATTGTGGACATTTGTGCCGTTTTTTTTGGTTTGTTCAGCATCGATTGCTGCGAATTTCCGCTACTCTACAAATCCCCAAATTGCCTCCACGTCACTAATTTTTTTAGCAGTTCTGAAGCCAGAATTTAGACGATGTAACTTTTCTAATCCAGCTAGAGTCATGGCGACATTCAGCCACCCGATTTGACCTCCCACTCACACGTTAACTCCCCATTACCAACTTTTCGCATTTTTAGCTCAATACGAAACATTTTTTGTCGTTATCTCTACAAGGTGGTCTCTAATTCCCTATTGTGCATTCCGAACACCATTATTCGCCTAGTTTTCCTTACCTTCTTGAAAAGTCTAGCGAACAAAAATTCTATCTCAATTTTATAAAGAAACATTTTTTTGTCTCGTATTTTGTTGCTGATCTTTTAGTAAGCCATGATCTTGTGAGCTACTTTTTGTCGTCTAAATGAAGAGGTAGATCATGATAGGTTTATGATTTTATTGGGGTCTCGTAAAAATTCAACAAAAACCTAATCCTCTTTTCTTGCTTGAATACCTAGCTTGACACAGAGACGAATAAACTTTAGTAATAATTCCATTAGCGAGTTGGTCAACAAGTTGAACCGAGGGGAAAAGGATGAATGTAATAAAGTAATTATGATGAGATTTCTTGGATATTTGGGATATGGAGCCGAGTTGATGAGAAGACACTCTTTTCGTCTATGAGTTGCTACTTATTGTGCAGGAATATCCTACTTCTCAGTCTGTAAAACTAATGATTGTGCTGTGATGATCATCAGAATTATGTGCGATTTTGCGTCAGTAATTTTGCTTGGTGCTGCTGTTCCATGATTTTATTTGTTTACAATGGGGCGGGGTGCTGGAGTGAAGACTGATTGATTTACAACCTGGGTATTGTTTGGATCTTTAAGAAAGAAAGAAATATCAGAAATGAAGACAGCAGAAATATATGTGATGTTTTGGGGATTTGCTTCTTCGTGCGTTATTTTTCTAAGGATGAAAAAGTAGTACCTTTGCTGTGGGGACATTGGAAAGGTGCATTTGCATTGGGTTTTTGAGCTTGTGCTCTTTACCCAAAAATATTTACAGCATTCACCGTCTAATACGCCCAATTGTTGGGGTTTCATACTGTGCTTAGGTGGGCTTTCTGTGTGAATCCTGATTCTGGAGGGTACAGCTCTGTTTGGGATTCATGTGGAGCCCTCAGAGATTTTTGACGGTACGACAGAAAAAATATCAAAAGAAGCTTATCCGATGAGATGAGCTTCACAATGGTATGATGACTTGTTTCACAGTTTACCACTTGCCGAGGGTCCACAGTAAGTTGAAAAGGGAGAGAGAATTGTCATTCCATTTTTACATTTTAAAGTATTCTTGTTTTCTTTTGAGGATATTCGTTCCTTTTCAGAAAAATATAGAAATATTTTTCAATTTTCTATTCACTTGTCCAAAAGCCAAAGAATATTCTTCAATGATCTGTTTAATGAAAATATTTTCACCACCTAGCACAAAAGGTGACACCGGCTTTTGTACCGACACAAGAGACACTTTCTTGTGTGCATTCTGACCAAAGAACAGAGAATTTATCTCCAAAAACGGGGGAAAATATTGGGTAGATAAAAGTCACAACAAATGTATCTGGAACTCAATGAAGAAAAATGCATTCAAAGAAAAACAAGCTATTGTATTCAATCTCCCGAAAGAATCATCAGAAAATAAAGTTGTTTGCGTACAAAATCAAACAATAGCATATTATTCCATTCCACTTAAGTCCTGACTTTTACATAAATATGGCCAATTTTAGTGAAAAATAGGAAGGTGTGCAGCGTGCATTATTGATTTTCAGTCTCGTGGTCATGTACCATCATGAAAATCAAGGTATAAAAATGACCATTTATGCGTAAACAAAACCATTTTCCCTTCCATTATCACCACTTTATATTCAACTTCCTGTTCTTAGAGAGCCGTAAAAAATAAGAATATTTACCTTATGTTTACCTAACATATCCCATTATCCTGATGTACTTTATTCGTTCTGGATTTAGTTCTGGTTCTCTGGCGATGGTCATGTTTCTACTGTAAGTATAGCAATAATAATGATTCAATGATAATAGCAGTAATCATAATGGATGATGATATCTGCTGCTTTGTTGGAGTGAATATAAATATAAATAGAAAATAATATTCTTCTGGAAATAAATACACCACCACACCACGGTCACAGATAATTTAATGATATAAAAGCTTATTTTGTGGTAAGTGTGTGTTTCTCTCTGTCCAGTTGAGGAAGAGAAAATGTAATGCTGTTAGATTCCCTGGAAAATGGTCAATAATTGTCATATTATCTTTGATTTAAGGGAGTGCATCTGGAGAAAATGGAGTTGGTCCTGCACACGCTCAACAAGAGAAAATGGTCATTATTGCTGGAAGCCTTTTAAATGATTATTACAAAGGGAAATTGAGTAGGTATTCCTGGTTTAT